>JAAQRH010000093.1:0-80330 GCA_013186785.1 Fusarium pseudonygamai
TATTGAAAAGATAGAATGTCTCTGTAGCAATACGCGAGGTATAGCTAATAGGGTCTCATATAATGAGAATAACACAATATAATGCTTATTTTTCAGCATATCACATATAGGCGTCATACACAACGCCAAAAAAACACAATAACTTTAAAAGTGAGTCTCAAAGTCATACGGCGCTGCTGCCTTCAACCTTATGATCCAACTGAACAAGTGGCCTCAATCCACGAGAATAAAAAGACTGCAATAATGATTAGCTGGGACGTTCCAGAACAGATAGAGCAATGAGACACTTACTGTTTCCCCCGGCCTTGGCAGGCCCAATGCCTTCTCCATCGTCACCCGGTCAAGGCGATCACCACCAAGGCTCGAACCCAAACAGACCATCTCGAAACAGGCCAAGAACCAGAAATCCCTTCACACTGTAATAATACGTCTCAGTCAGTCCAGTCGCGACCATGACCCAGATCGTAAGTAAGGAAACTCACAAATGCGTCGCTGCGCAATCGCGATCAACGGCCACAACCATCCCGTCGCGGCAGTCAGTGCCTACGTGAACTATGGCAATCGTTAATACCCTGGTGAAAGGCTTGGGGAAATGCAAGAGAAAGATGCTTACCGGTAACCCAACCAACATCAACGATCTCGATATTGATGATATCCCCAATTTGTATGCCTTCCTTCGGCATCTGAATATCACAAGCAAAGACCTGCCACACGTCGACAAATTAATGCCGATACAGCAAGTAACTAAAGTTTATAATTAGCAACAGTAAAGCAGCCTAGGAATAGAAAAGACAAACATCTCGCAATCTTCGATTGCACTGTAAGGCTCCTGGACACAGAAAATGCATCCATTATCCCAACTATCACAATCGAGTTAAGGGCCTTGGAAGACCTGGCCAATCGCTTAAGGCAGGATCAGGGCCTATCGACAGAGCAACAGGCCTTTATCACGGCCATCAGATCGGGCGGCGGCAACCTAGTAATGGCGGTTACCAGACGTTTCTGATTGGCGACTATGAGAAACTTACGGCCGATACTGGGCGTGGTTCATGCAGGTGAAATGCGCGGCCGATGTGGTCGAATTGACGGTGTAAATGCTGACGGTGCTTGGGTCAGCATTGGGTCAACGAAGAGGGACAGGCAAGCACCTACTTGTATCGCGGGAATCGAGGGCTATCGCGGCGTGAAGGAGGGGAAGTGAGAGGGGAAAGAGGGGTAAAAAGGCAAATCGCGAAATGAAGGCTGCAAGAAGAAGTTGTTAGTCAATGCGCGATGGTACGGGAATGGATCAATGACGAATGGACTTACTTTTGGCGTTGGGGGAAAAACTGTAAATGCTGGCGGGGTATGTTAGTACGCAAACCACCAAAGGAATGAGTTGGGGATTGACTCACTTAGCGGACCGAAGCTGGCTCGGCGGGTTAGTAATAGATTGGATCAGGCCGCAAGGCAACACAGAGCGGTACGACTAGACGCAGTTAGCATGAGTGCGACAGAGAGGGACAGGCATTGACAGATGGATGGATGACTTACGGAACACAAATTGAGGGTAAACACAGATAGTGAACACTTGGGTCATGTAAATCATGACGCGCTCCCGTAAATCCACGCCTTGAGTACATCAAGTGCATTGAGTGGCTGGGAGGCGGGGGAAGATAACTCAACCGAATAGAATCGGGAGTCAAGTTTGCGGTGCTCGAACTGGGGGATATCGAAATACATTATCGCCCAGTCGGCAGCGATCTCGGGCTTCTCGGACAGCATCCTGTAGAAGTCTCTGTGACCGAGTGCAGTGTAGAGGTGTATTCGGGCCGACGCGAGCATGTCGCACTCGATGAACAGGTGGAAGGGGCTCTCGGGGGCGCGGCCGCAATCGCAAAGGGTAGAATCGTATGCCTGAACCATGGTTAGAAGTGTTGACTCGTTGGGGGAGAGGCTCACATTGAGCGTCGTGCACAAGAAAGTATTCAAGGCGATGTAACCGGTTCGGCACTGTAGCAGCATGGTGCTCTGTGCGCGAGATAGGCCGCCGTAGCGCTTGAGGTTGTGAGGGCCCCATCCGGCCTTGTCCATCAGGGCTGCGCTGCGATAGCTCGGAGAGTCCGGAGAGTCATCACGGCAATCTTCGACGTGTCGGTTCCACATCCTTCGTGACATCTCTTCCGCGTCCTGCTTGGCAATCTTCGTCATTGCCTTCCTCAAAACGTTGGTCGACATGCTGCTATTGGTCGACATGCTGTTAGCTTTCCTGTCCCTACACGACTCGTTATCTCTCTCCAAAAGGGATCTGGCTGGGTAGTCCAGGGAGTGGTATGGATGATGTTCGAATTCGGCTGGCCTCTTGCCAATCCGTCGCATTCTTCGAAGCTCTTCGTGGTCTGGAGTGTCTAGAGCGCGAGCCCTCTGCAAGGTCGCGACCCTATCCAGATAGACAAGGATGTCTTCGACGTATGCCTCCTTGTTGACTGTTCGCCCCGAAGTACGATACAATGCTCCAGTGACTATCCTCAGGCATTGGTTCTGAATTTTGGTCAGAGACTTTAAGACATTGTCCGGTACCTGGTACCGGACGATCTTCTTGTCCCCGTATATGAACCAAGCGCCGCAGCCGTGTGATATAATCGGTCGAACGGTGGTGATGTAAAGTTGTCTCAGGGATATCATGTCGGGGCCTGCAGTGGTATTGCAGATTCGTGCGATGTCGTTCATTTTCGTGTTGGCCTTTGCAGCCACCTGTGACGACGAGTTAGTATGTAACAAACAGATCATGCAATGTGTTGATCTTACCTCTTCAACGTGTTGTTGCCAGTGGAGCTTGCAGTCGACCTCGACGCCCAAGATTCTCATCGAGTGCTCAGGCTCCTTGCCCTCCAGTCCGGGAATCTTTGGCATGAGCTTCGAGGAGCCAATCTTGCGTCCTGGTGGATAGAAGTGCATGACGTGGTATTTGTGAGGCGAGAAAGAAACGCCGACGGAATCGGCCCATTCCATGATCCTGTCGTGGCATTCCTTGAGCGCCTTGCAGTTGTCTCCGTAACTGTTGGAGACGGCGAGTAGGTAGGTATCGTCGACGTAAGCGAAGGGATAGATCTTTACCCTATTGTTGGTGTACTTTCTGGCGGCACCAACAATGGGCATCGAGAAGAAGAGGAAGAGTATAGGAGACAAAGGACTGCCCTGAGGAATGCCCATGTTGACCCAGAAGCTGGGTGAGGTGAAGCCCGGGATCCTCATGTCGGTGCTGCGATCGGTAAGAAACGACCAGATGAAACTGAGCATCCATTCGGGTAGGCCAGCATCCTGAAGAATGTTCATGAGCTTGGAACGCTCGACTCTATCGTACGCGCCCGTGATGTCAAGACCCATGAGAGTAGCCAGTCGCCGGAAGTTGCCAGTCCAGGCGGAGTAGACGTTGTTGAGTAGATACTGGAGCGCCTTGGTGGTGCACTTGCCGGGAGTGCCAAACCGTACGTCGGGGAGGAGGTCGTGCTCGACAGCAAGCTGTTTGAGCCGATGGGTGAAGATCTTCTCCAGAAGCTTTCCCATACAAGGAAGCAACGCGACCGGTCGCCAGCTCTTGGGAAGCTCGTAGTCATCCTTGCCAGCCTTTCGCAGCATGACCGTAGAAGCCTGCTTGAAGGCAGCGGGATGATGACCGAGCTTGAGACAGGCAGCAAACAGGTGGTGAAGGTAGGGTAAAAGTTCCTCCTGGGCCATCTTCATGCCCTCGTAGGCTAGCAGGTCTGGCCCTGCTGCCTTACCAGTAGGCGCGCCTGCGATGAGCCTCTTGACCTCGGACATTTCCAAGTCCTGCGAAACAACAAAGGGAACTCTCTCCGGGTCGTCGGGTGGCCGGTCGGGAGGGACCTGCTGCTCGTCACTGGTTCCGTCTGGCCACATGGCCTGTCTGAAGCAGCCAGTCATACCGTCAGGCGTACGATGGGTAACATTGTCGGCCTTGAGCTGTCGGATGGGCATGAGCGCCTTCTTGTTCCAGCTGGCGCCCCGCCTGGCCCAAAAGTAGAGTCTTCTGCGCTTTGCGACATCCCGGGCGAGCATGCGATGGAAAGAGGCGGAACGCTCTTTGCGAATGATGTTTTGCGCCAAGCGTTTGACCTTGTAATGCTGCTGGGCCTCTGTGACGATGTGAGAGCTGCGTTCTCTCTCCTCCGCCAGTCTCAGAAGATTCTGGGCTCGCTGAGCGACAAGGTTTGGCCGGGATTTGGGACGCTTCGACCCTGGCGGGGACGCTAGAGGCACCAGCGTCTCAATGGCCGGACCGAATGCCTCAACGACCTTGCGGCCGTAGTCGTCGATCATGGCGGGGCTTGTAAGTGCCGGAAACCCAATGGGTTTCAGGGACGCGCCAACGCACGCACGAAACTTGTCGGGGTCGGTGCGCTTCCAGATGTAGTAGGTGCTCGGCACTCGGTCGAGCTCGAGGTTCAATGTGGTCATAATGACACGGTGATCGGAATCGAAGCCTGGTACGTCTGGAGACTGCCATTGACGAACAAACGGGACAAGAGACGAGCTGGCGTAGGTAAGGTCAATTGTACTGCTGAAATCCCCAACATGACATTTTCCTCGGTAGTAGGTGCGAAAACCACGGGTATTCAAGAGTTCCATACCGGCCTGGTCAAGGCCGTTGGCGAGCTCGATGGCCGCGGGCTCGATCGTAGTTACTTCGTCGCCGCCCCATACCAGATTGTGAAGGTTGAAGTCGCCGACAAGGAAGTCTTCACCTGTTGCAGTGACCTTCTGGAGAAGATCCTGGATATGGACAAGCTTAAAGCGATGGTAGACGTCGTGAATCGCTATGGTTTGCTCATCACTGATCCGCAGCAGCATCGTGGCGGCCAAACCAAGATTCACATCGTCATGGAACTCCACGTCCCAATCGGCAATTGGGATTGACTTGTGTATCAGGTAAGCAACTTTGTGTAGCTTCTCCTTTTCCAGATACTTGTTCGTGATGTGGATCGCCTTTCTTTTCCTGGTCTTGCCTTGTTCCTCGTCCTTTGGAGGCAGAAGTTCAGGGTTATTGGGACCAAACGCAAGAATGTGGTCAGGAAATTGCAAGGCTCTCATATTGGATGGGATATCTTGGAGGCAGAGAATGTCAACCCTGTGATCGTAATTGTGAATCCAATTTTTGAGCCACTGGACTCTTTCCCCGGCATCCTTGACGTTCATAATAGGAAGAAGGAACATATAACCTAGTGAATATAAAACTCAAGGCTCTATAGTATCGCTACAGCATTTCCTGGGCTGGCAACTCCTCCAGGTATCTTGAGTGGAACACTCGTCAAGAAGAATGTCCAACGCTTTCTCTCCTTACATTTCTCTGCCAGCCCCTCCAAGTCAAAGAGCTCACCAATTGGCATCCCCCATCCTGCCAGACCCCATTGATGTATACTAACATCAGGATGATTATACACTCCCGTCGCAGGGCCTCTTTCGAAGCCCGCAGCATCCGAAGCAATAGCTGCGAAACCGCTATCCCAAAGCCATTTAAGGGATTCTTTAGTAGCTTCAAGCCCTAAAAGACCTCCGGGCTGGCGGTTGGGAAAGTCCTTCTGCTCTTTGGAGGAGAGCGCGTTATAGTGTGCTGTGAAACCGACGCGTATAAAGAGGATATCGCCTTGGTGGAATTCGATGTTCTCTTCGGCGATAATAGCGCGGATGTGAGACATTTCTACAGCATTGGTTTGGAATGGGGAGAGAGAGATGTTGTTGCGCTGGGACCAGGAGTACCAGTCTATGAGAACACCGCGGCCGATGATGCCGCCGTTGTTGGCATAAGCTGTGAGTAGATTATGAGACAGAGACTAGAATGGATTGATGTTCGTGGGCTTACCATCGATCCCCAGAGATTGTGATCCTGGAACGAATTCCTCCTGTTTGTGGCCCATATAGAACTGCCCAGTCCTTTGGTATCCTTTCTAGCAGTCAGCGCAGTCAATTCACTGAGCATTTGTACTAACCATAGTGCCTGAAGCCATCCCACTGTGTACTGCTCTGCGTATTCAGCGTGATTACATCGTCATTCATCGTCATAGGAGCTTTGTTGAGTATGCCGTGCTCGAGAGCTTGTCTCCCAAAAGGGGGATGTGGAAGTTTGTCAAGTGGCCAGTCTAAAGATATCCGTATACCTTCTCTCATCTCACTCGCTGCAGCGCGAACGGTCTCTGGTGTCAGCAAGTTGAGCCTACCGAGTTGATCGTCCGGCCCCAAAGACCCCATGCATTGCCTGGAGGACCATTCTTGTCCAAAGGCAAGTCATCGAACGTAGGAAGCTTCTTCGGGGTTATACTGGTCTGCGATAGTATGTCGATTCACAATCTTTGGCCGACGGATATCGCTGGAACCTTGTATAACGGTCTGGAAGTTCGCCTACGTGACTTAGAGACGAGTAAAAACTAGCCCCGCCACTAGAGACCAAAAACCATAAGCAGGGCATCGGCTAGAAGATGATTTACCTAAGTTATCGTAGTGATGCCAATCAGGGAGTTGATGCTGATCATCTACCCCAGCTTCCCCGCGTCCATCCCTTTCCGGGGTATGCCAAGACCCAAAATTCCAGAGGGCAACGAGACGCTATGCGGGGATAAAGCAGGGGTGGATGAATGTTTGGATCAGATAACGGAAATAATCCGCAGAATTTTATGTCCCGTGCCAGAGCCTCGGGTCGTGTATGGCCGAGGATGAGGATCTATTTGCTCGCATTTAAGACGGGAACGATCCCTGTATTGAGTGGCCTTGTCTCAGAATATCCCATTGTACCTGTATCGAGCAGTCATCATGCGCAATCTATTGGCAGCAAGGGCTTCGTCGCTCGAGGGTCAAGACGTTCCTCGTGAGATCTATGGCTTCCGGCCTTATCTTCTCGCCATCTCGGCATCATGGGCTTGTGAGTATTTGCAGTAATTTCCCCATCTCTATCGCCAATACTAACACCGTAAGCTGCTATGTACGGGTACGACAGCGCTTTCATTGGAGGTACTCTCAGTCTACCCTCCTTTCAGCGAACCTACGGTCTAGACACAGCCAGCGCCTCTGCGAAAGCAAATCTGTCGTCCAATATCGTATCGACCTTCCAAGGCGGTGCTTTCTTTGGATGTGCATCAAGTTTCCTTGTCGCTGAACGCTTTGGCCGTCGCCCAACCCTTATTCTCGCAGCTATAATCTTCTCCATCGGCGCGGTCCTTCAGATGATTGGCCGACTCGACTGTCTGTATGTAGGTCGCGCACTTACAGGCTGGGGCGTTGGGTCCAGTGCCATGATCCTCCCAATCTATGTCTCTGAATGCTCACCTGCCCTGATCCGTGGACGACTTGTCGGGACATTCGAAGTCATGCTTCAGGCTGCATTGGTCTGTGGATTCTGGGTTAACTACGGTGTCAATAAGAACATCAGTCCAGAAGGGAATATGCAATGGCATGTTCCTGTCGCTGTTCAGTTTGTGCCAGCTGGGCTGTTGGTAATCTTCATGATACCCATGATTGAGTCGCCTCGATGGTTCATGATACCCATGATTGAGTCGCCTCGATGGTTAGTGTCCAAGGGTAAACTTCAAGACGCCAGGAAGAATCTCAGCTGGGTTCGCAACCTACCTCAAGATCATGCCTACATTGACCGAGAGATGTCTATGATTGAGGTGGCCATTGAACATGAGATGTCATCGACAGGACAGAGAGGGAATTGGCGCCAGATATTCTCAGAGCTATTCCAGCCTGGAGTTCGTGATAGGATAGTCTTGTCTTGCGGGCTTGTGTCCTTTCAAAACTTCACGGGGTGAGTCATGATGCACATGATACGAGGCACAGCTAACAAGAGCAGTATCAATGCCATAAACTACTACTCCCCGACCATCTTCAAGTCCATTGGATTCACTGGTACCTCTGTTGGCCTGCTCGCCACCGGCATTTTTGGCATCGTCAAGATGGCTGCTACCATGCTCTATGCTGCATTCCTGGTCGACAAGCTAGGACGAAGACCACTACTACTGATAGGTGGTGTCGGCTCTGGTATCGCAATGTTCTACCTGGCCGGCTACTCCAAGGTGTCAGGCTCGTTTGAACATATTCCACCGATGGATGCGGGAGCGAAAACTGCCGTGGCGATGGTATACATATATGCTTTGTTTTATGGTATGAGTTGGAATGGAATCCCATGGCTCTTCACTTCCGAGATCATCCCAAACAGAGTACGAACTCTTGGAATGGCGTTCTGTATCTGTGTTCAGTGGGTGACTCAGTTCATTGTGGTCTACAGCTTGCCGCACATGGTCATTGGGTAAGTCAGGATCTTTGACCTCGCATCGGCATAAGCTAACTGTTTAGCATCACCTATGGAACCTTCCTCTTCTTCGGTGCTTGCACTGTTCTCGCAATCATCTTTGCATGGCTGTTTATCCCAGAGACAAAGGGCGTACAACTGGAGGACATGGATCTGCTCTTCGGACCTGATGTGCCCATCCTCGCGTCCCAGGCGAGGGATAACTATTTGCAGGGTATCGCTGCTAGGGCCTTGGACGAGCGAGATGGGGAGAAAGTGAAGGCAACTGAGATTGAACAGGTTTGATCAGTGACCTTAGGCGTCAATTTTCAGAGCTTTACATCTAGGGATTATCTACTAGGCTTTGGAAGGACGTATAAGACCAGTGACCGAAAATAGTGAGCATAATTGGAAGCGCGATAAAGGGGCCCTAGAATAGATCTATATACTTAGATAGTTCCCTGGCCCCAGAAGACACCACGCCCGTTGGTTCCAACATAGACCAATCCCGCCTCATTTCCACTTCCAGCCAGCTTAGCACTGTCCGCAGCACCAAAGCCCATAGAGCCCTGGAGATCCGTCCAGGTCTTGCCAAGATCAGAGCTGCCATAAAGCTTGCGGCCCGCAGACCCTGTTCCAAAAGCGTACACATTCCAGTTGCTTCCAGAGCCCTTACCGAGAGCAATCTGCTCAGTCTTGCTCAGACCACTAATCTTTGAGAATGCGCTGCCGTAGTCTGTGCTGCGGAAGATACCGGCGTCTGTAGAGACCCAGACCTCGCCTGCCTTGGTAGGATGAGCGGCGATGTCTTTGACAGAGTTTGCTCCGTCGAGAGATCCACCGGTGGAGAAGCTGGAAGCTGTGTTGTTGGAGACGTAGAACTTTGACCCTGACGCACCGTAGAAGTAGTCATTGTCTTGCTTATCACTAGCAACCAGAGCCCCGTTCGGAAGGCTGGAGACAGAGGCGAAGCTGCCTTCGTTCTGAGATCTCAAGACACCTTGGTTCTCGGGTGACCAGACAATTGTATCTCCATTCGCAGAGTAGGAGATGGAACCTCCCTTGGGACCTTGTTGAGCTGCGCCATGAAGCTTCCACGACTTACCTCCGTCCGATGATAGCGCAACTTGAGGGTTGCTGTCGCTATTTCCAGCTCGGACAACATTGCCAACCTTCTTACCAGCGTAGTCAGCACTAGTAGATGTCGTGAACATCGGGTTATCCCAGGCAGAGAGAGGAGATTTGCCCAGAACGCTCTTGGTGGCAAAGGTGAAACCGCTGTCATCGCCGACGGCCGCAAGAAGCTCACTTCCTCCGGGTGCAGACTTGACGTCGAGAACTGCGGTCTCCTCGATACCGTCTGCTAGAGACTCAATAGTAATGTTGTGGACGGTGTCCCACTTGGTGAGATCATGGCCACCGTAGAGTGTCAGGCCAGTGCCGTACAACCAGTGGTTGCTGTCAAAGGGATCAATAGCCAGAGCTTCAACCATCCAACCCAGCTTCTTAGTATCAACGGAAATGAAGTTCTTGTAGATCCAAGGTGCCTTTGGTGTAGAGATGCTATAGTGAAGATCGAGGTTGCCCTGGGCGTTGTAGTTCCAGAGCGTAGACCAGGTCTTGCCAGAGTCAGTTGATCGGAAGAACTGGGCATCGGGATACCAAGAGTTGAGTGAGGCAACGACAAGAGTACCCGGTTTCTGGCGGTCGAGGGCGAGACCACCAAAGCCAAAGTAGATATCTCCAGGTGGGGTGATGTCCTTCCAAGTGTTTGCGGCAACATCGTAGCGGTAAACGGCACCGGCAGTACCATCATAAGGTCCACCGCCATTGCTATAAGAAAGGTACAAAGCCTTCTCCTTTGGTGAGAACTGACCTTTGTGCGGAAGATACTTCACAGGCTGGCCATCTACGGGCTTCCACGTCTTACCCGCATCAGTGGTGACATACACAGAAGCAGTCTTTGTATCAGCAACACCGACAAAGATGCGCGACGTCGCTCCATTGACCAGAGATGAGGTAGAGTCAAATGTGACAAAGGACAAACCCTGAATGTCACTGTTGTATCCAGAGCTATCACTCGGATCGGCAATGTAAGTGCCGACGTTGGTGAACGAAGTGACTTTGGAGAAGCTCTTGCCTCCATCCGTGCTCTTCCAGAGGCCGTTGCCGCTCCGGGCTCCGAAGTAGATGATGTTGGAGTTCTTGGGGTCCACGGCGAGACGCTCGCCCATACCGCGGCCGGGCATGTTACCGCCTACCTTGAAGGGAAGCTCGGTGAAGGACCAAGTGGCGCCTTTGTCGTTGCTGATACCGATAGCTCCGTTGTTGGGATCCCTATGACAGCGTTAGACTCCCGACCACCATAGGACAGTTTGCTTGTGGTGAGATACCATGAGTTTGTGTACAGTCCAGCAGCAGTGAGGACCTTGTTAGGGTTACTTGGATCAAGGGCCAGAGCATCGATACCCCAACGGCTCCTGCGAAAATATCAGTACGTTCTACTGATTGCTGATTCTCAACATACCATGTGGCATCAACACCAGTGCTATCAGTCAGCGGCGTCCAAGAATCATCCGCATTGAGACGGTAGAGTCCACCGATGTCAGTTCGCGCATAGGCAACGCCCTTGGCAGTAGGATGAAACTCAATTCCAGGAACGAAGCCGCCTCCACCGCCAAAACGGACATTCTGCCATTTGAGAGCAGCTTGCGCAACGCTTGCTGAAGCAGCGAGAAGAGTGAGTAACTTCATGGTGCAGTTTAGTGGATAACGAATGACAATTTATTGAAAGGAGGCCTGAGCATCATATTTGGCGAATTATAGGCGTGCTTTATATGAGCGCTTTGAGGTGACGTGATAGTCTGGTTCCGTTGTCCTTTGCAGTGTTTCGGATATCAAGCTTCCGTGACGAAACAGGATGACGCAGGGGTATAAGGCTCACCAAGCCCCGAACTCGCTCAAAATTGAATGGCTTGCGAGGGTTTTTTATTCATCACCGTACTTAATCTACGGCACTTGGAGATTTTCCACCTACCAGATGAGGGTTGTGCCTCACAATGATGATCGGTGGTGGCATGTTTAGACGAGATTGCCAGTCTCGTGCCGCCATATACCGCCGTTTGTCCAAGTCAGGCAATTTTTGGTTTCGTGCCGCATCTGGGCTCAGGCTACGCCATATTTTCGGATTCTCGGCACGAGTTGCAGCGGTGCACTTGTGCGTAATTGATGTGCCAAAGGATACTGGTTGGATCGCAGCGTCAGAGGATTCGTCGTATGGGAAGTTACGGCTTTTTCTTTTCTCAACAACTGTTGTCATGCATTATCTGTGTTCGCAGCCTAAAGCTTTATAGGCCGCCGTCATCCATAGTTTTT
Organism: Fusarium pseudonygamai; assembly: GCA_013186785.1. NCBI lineage: Eukaryota > Fungi > Ascomycota > Sordariomycetes > Hypocreales > Nectriaceae > Fusarium > Fusarium pseudonygamai. The sequence continues at coordinate 11,657 of JAAQRH010000093.1, forward strand.
CTCAATAACATGCCTGTCCATATCAGTAGATATCGTAAATAATTTGGCTATAATAAGAAAGAGAAATATAGGACGGCAATTACTGGAAGTATACTTATACTGTATTATCAAATACTATAATGCTCTAGACCTTAGGGTAGTTAAGATTGATTCCAAGTTTGGGACCGTGTGTCTTTCAATTCTTATTCTATATTACAATCCTGATAAAGATTAATTATCATCTTTGCTCTTTTAGCTGTGGCCTGGCCGTATAGTTACCAAACGCGGTCCGTGACGTCGTCAATGAATGCACTACTAATTTATTCCCTTATCTCTTCCCCATTTTGAAGGGCTTACCATCATGAGATACCCTGGAGTAACGAGGACACACAAATAAAACAAATCAAAGATGTATTCTTGTCCTCCCACTCTCCATAGTGTTATTCTTTATGCTACGCGTATAAAACCAGTCTAACGAAGTACTGGCAATGCTAGGATCATGTCTAAAAAACCCAAAGAAGAGCTGGGCCGGGAGATAGAATCCTATGATGTCTTCCACAGATGCCGTTTCCGACAGTCAACTATCCCAGTCTGCTCCGAGTAAGCAGTAAGTCTGTGTATACACAGCTTAAAGCTGGACTTCACCTCTTCCAACTTAGAGTTGTTCCTGTCCGCCCACAACTTGCCCGTGTCAATCTTGACGAATGAAAGGTAGTCCATCGGAAGAAGCCAGTATCCAGGAACAACCTCTTTTCCCTTTGTTCCGAAATCCTGGATGAATAACTCCGCTGCACACTGCCACTTCTTGGTTCTGTTTGGAAGACACTGGTGCAGTGTGTCTCTTTGACAGAACAGGCCGCCATAGTTGACATCGGGCGACAACGTGATTTCCTCTCTGGACAAGAGACGGAACCAGAACAGAGCGCTCAGTCTCATACCCTCTATGGGGAGGTACTGAGGTGAATTAGCTTTGGCCCATTTGTCATTAAACCTAGGTATTTGGAGATCAATGGGCCCCAAGGGCAAAGAGAACATGCGAAGGTCCGCCCACCGTGGATCCACACATCCTGGTATGGTATCCTGAAAGCTGACGTTTGTCAGTCTTCCCAGGCCCTCCTTCCACAGCTTTACCTCTGCAGGATCTTCTGGAAACGAATCATGCTGCCAACCTAAGCCATTAAAGCCACGAAACTGAACTTTAAGGTCGGGGGCTAGGTTGACGAGCCCAACGTGCCGATGATCCATTGCCCAAACACAATGAGCGAAGCGACCAAACCCTTCGGTAAGACCCATGCGTAGGGTATCCGATTCCGGCCGAAGGTACAGCGTTCCCTTTTCATAGAGCCCTGGTTTCATATAAGTACAGGGAATGTGTACCCTGTAAAACCTTTTCGCAGCCTCGCGCGACTCAGCGTTGACGCGGAACAGTTTGCTTATGGCTGCTTTGTCATCGACGAAGACGCCATATTCCTTCTCCGATCCTACATTGACTTCCGTCTCCTGTCCGTTTGGAAGTCGGGGAGTAGTTGGAGAACCAATAACGGCTGAAAGCTCTTTCTCCAAAGGTCTCTCGTGGAGCACATGCATAGTTCGTGCCTCACTCCTGTTACTCGTTAGCTCTATATAGGCTTTGCTGAGAGCATGGGGGTAGACTTACCAGCATTTCTCTCCGAGGGTCCAAACATGCATGCTGAGAACTCTGTCTTTGATGAGAGCTTTTTCCCAGATCAAGTCCCGAATCTCGATGGGGAGTCTAGCGAATTGAGGAAAGGTTGCCATTTCGTTGATCGTAGTGGTGGGAAGAGGAGGGTTAAGTTTAGAAATGTTGGTGTTGGGAAGTCTTGTGAGTGTTGAAATGAGGTATGTGAGATAGAGAATAGAGAAATTGTGATTTCTTTAAAGCTGGGGTCTCTGCTTTTATATTCTCATTCGGTGAGCAAACTTGGTAAACTAAAGTTAAACGAGATGGAGAATCTTGGTATTAGACTGTGGGATGACGCGTGCGCATTGTCTTATATTTAGTGTTAAAGGGGGCAGAAAAGAAACCTTGTTCTCATTCATCACATGGATCTGCAGCCTAAAGCTTAACCATATAGGCGAATGTCATCCCATAGTCGACCGTCAAAGAGTAACTTTTAAACTACAATCCTGTCATAGCCACTGAGCGCTACGCTGTGCGAAAGTTTTTAAGCTCTGACAGTCATCCATTGGGTTCGCTTCCGCCGTAAAGTATCGCTGGAAGTATACCATACATGACAAGCAGAATTACTTCTGTGAATATGTCTATCCAAAACCTTCCTCGCTGGTACCCAACGGGCCAACATCCATTCTATGGGTATAGTTAAATTGCACTTAGCTCTGTATTATAATTACTAGTCACTGAATCAACAAGTAAAATTCTCTTAGTAGGTTGGTATGTCACATCATACGAACTATGGCCTCAATAGTTACTGGTCGTGAACCCGCGCAGGTCCAAGGCAATATTGAATCTACTTATTGTTTATTTGAGCCTTTATATGTCCTCTGTTCGTCTAGCAACACTATATTGGACCGTCAACTGGTTCCTGAATAGCAGGGATAAGGACATGCTTGCTCACTGGTGATACATCCAGTACCCCTTGATCTAATTAACGAACCACGTGTGCTCAGTTCAAGCACCTGGTATTCTTCAGCCATGATTCTATATATTGCGTCCATAGCTTCGCGAACCTATTGACTATGTGCTTCATTGCTGTCTTCAGTCATATCTCCTATGAAGACTTTTGTTTCTGAGTTATACAAATTACTATATTCTCTCTGCCAGAATTAGCTCTCAGCCACAAACCTAAACTGCAAATAACAGTTCTAGCCCACAACTTAGACATCTATACCACGATGACTGACTCATGGCTACAGAATAAAGCTGACTGAGTCATACAAGAAGCAACTCGACCCTTCCACAACAGAATTGCGAAAGTAAAAGAAGCAGTGAGGATTCGGCACAAGGTTTGACTAGCTCGTCAGTGACGTAAATATATTTCTTGCAATTATATACATTGTAAACAAGAAGTTTATTCATACTTTAACTTTCTTTAGCCACTCACCAAATGATCTTCTGAATCACCTTGCATCTCGAGAGACCCGCATCTCCATGACCATACTGCGTATTTTGTCGCTGGAGATGGCGACAATGGAGATGGACTTCGCCATCAGTTTGACTTTCCAACATCAAAAGCTACAGAAGGTCATCATGTACGCTCGTCTCTTTTCACGCGACCTGCGTTCCTCCGACGGTTATTGACAGCGGCCCCGTTGTTGTCCGTAAATATCCTTCAAGCTCTTCACGTTTAAAAGGCAAAATGGCGAGTTGAAGCTTAATACAAGAGAATCTTCCAGTCAGAGATCTGTGGTGGAGACATTGATGATACTCTACAAAACTTAGTTGGCTCTTAACATTTTGCTTTGGTATTTGAGTCATTTCTAAACTTAGACGAGCCAATCGGTGCTTACATTTTTAATTTTGACATTCGCATCAGGTAACGATCATTAGCCTTTATGTTTAACCTAGCCCTGGGATCAATTGAAGCAATCTAATATAAGAAGGCCGCTGACCTGTCTCGTTACGGGGGCGGCAAAGGTGCCTGTGCTGTTGTTCCTCCTCTCTCGAACACTTGCAAAGCTTCTAACACTTGCCTTTCGGGCACCAAGACTGATATTATTTATCCATCAGTACCCTCACACAGCGCACTAGAGCCGACATTTCTGTGACTCACGATGCGGCCTTGTTGCATGATACAACCATCTGCGACCCCGGACATGTTCACCCTCAGGCAACAACACGTACTTTCTGTAATCCTCAGTATCAATGTTTCACTAGGGAACGTGCGATTGAACTTACAACAGTTATTTCAGCCCGTCGCAAGCATAGGTAATTCATTTCAATGATGTCGCTTCAAATTCAGGGCTCGATTGGGAATGACTCCAGACAAGCTTGGATGGTGGCATTATGCTCAGAGCTTTGTTATGAGGAGCGTCGCGACACAAAAGTCAGCCATAAGTATCAACAAAAACATTGTTTTATTTAGACTTCCGCACTCTTATAAAAGATCGCCATTTTCCCCTCTCCTTCTGCAGAATGATCTTTCTCCTTTTCTGTTCATAAAGAAACTTTTGTTCACATCTTTTTGGAACGTATCTTAATTACATCATCAACAACCTTGATAGGTATGGGCTACCGATACGATATTGGAATTGATCTAAGTAACGAAGGATCATTTCCATCTACGGGTCTACACCCAGTAACACTACTACCCCCAACCAGCTTCAAGCTGATGAATCGTCCTGCTTGCAAGCGTTGCAAATCTCTTGAGAACACCATGAATACTCCAGAAAAACAAAAGAGAATGCAATTTGAGTGCATCGGGGGGCATCAGTGTAATGCTTTCCCCCCTGCCATCGGTCGAAGTCCTAATGATAGTGCCAGACCCGGATCTCACACGGCCCCTCGTCATGACCGCGATTTCCTGAATCGAACCGGTGGGACGGTTCTTGGAAAGGATGCTCCTCGACACGGCGTATTCGGCAATCTTGGAAACCGTCGTTCACCGTCGCCTGTATTATCCGATACTTCACAGTCTGCGGGCAGTGATGCCTCGTCAGCCATGAAGTCCAATTCCGAATTTCGATCCCCAAGTCCCGCTTCCAGTGCTACAAGTTATGAGGAGGAATATCGGCCAAGTAGGCCACAAAGAGACTTTGCACAGCCCGTATCACCTAGCCCTCTCTCGGCACCCCCCGAGACGTATTCAGAATCTCCTTCTTGCTCCCTCTCATCAGAGAAGTCTGAGGTGGATCCGATGTTCGAGCACAACGTCACTTCTGACGTTGCAGAAAGGAGCCTGTCACCTTCCCCTATGGACATCCCTGAGACATCATGTGAGATGGAGTTGGACGCTATTAACTCTTTTGAACAACAGCGTCTGGCGATCGATGGCGCTGTTCTCCCCAACAAAGCGGAACGTACACATGTTTGGGTCGTGTCCTCTCACAATCCTGACGTGGCACCTCACGGATCCCTCCAAACCTCTCCAGACCATCACAGTAAGGAGGAATATCCTGCAACCGAAACTATCTGCAAAGACAGTTGTAGCAGCGATGTAGACGATGACTCATTTCTGCCTGAGTGTGACGTCCAGAGCCCTTCTAAGATTCCGAGAAAGTACACACCTATGGAGACTAAACCTCGCAACTTTGCTCCCAACACTACAACTATCGCAAGCTTGCCAGAGAGCATACGAACCAGGATCATGACATTCTGCATAGAGCCAAAGGACCTCCTTCCTTTGGTTCGCTCGTCACCAGTGTTCCTTCAACCCTTCTGCCATAACCGTTTTGGTATAGTCAGCCTAATGATCGAGCATATGAGACTTCGCTTCGGAGGTGATATGCCTGGCAGCTGTCTCATGGTAGCGCGGCTCCGCAATATGGAGTCGAGAGGTGTCGCAAGTAACCCCCAGGTTTGGAAGGCCGCTGCTAGAAGAGTTATCACAGAAATCTTTGGCCTCTCCCCAAAGGGGCCTTTGCTCCATCCGGTGTATAGCCTTCGACACCTCAAGTTCATCTCAGACACCCTAGACTCAGCTGAAAGCGTGATGTCAAGCTACGTGTCCCAATCAAGAGCCCATATAAATAGAGTCAGCGAACTGGGACCGCTTCCTGAAGAGCTACCGCTCTCTATGACTGAAACGAAACGATTCATGGACTCTATCTTTCTCTACGACGCTTATTGTACGATTTTCCTCTCTGAAAATGCGATTCTATCCCGTTGCGACAATGCCCTGCGGAATACCTTCCTTGGTCAAGATGGCATACCGAGTGAAATCACCAAGCGATTCTACTGCATCATGCACTACCTGCGTTTGTCGTATAGCGATTGGCTATACATGACTATAGGCCAACGGTATCCAGATGCCGCTGCCATGTTTAAGAGTAACGGCCAGCTTCCTCCTTTGGAAAAGCACATCGACCCCCTTATCGACTATTTTATATGTGGCGGAACAGGTGTTTTCCGAAGGCTGCAAGACATGACAGTTCCTGATCGCTATGGATTCCTCTTAAGACAGCTTGACCGCTGTGAGAAAGATGAAGCATATCGCAAGAAGATAAGTCTCGCACAAGCTGGAGATGAACGGATGTGGGCATATCACGAGATGTCGCTGGGCATTACCATGGACGAGTTTCAGACAGCACAGCATTTCTGGGACCCAACTACTCCATGTCGTGTGAAGTATCAGGCTCCGTCAAAAAATCTGTCCCACCGGGCTCTCTCTGCCAGAATAAGCTCTCAGCCACAAGTCTCAACTGCAAATAACACTTCTAGCCCACAACTTAGACATTGATACCATGATGACTGACCAATCTGCCCCACGGTGGCGGACCTAAAGTTGCAAGGCAGGTCTGATGCCTAGCCTTAGTCAACATTCTTTCATCACCAACTCGGCATAGACTTTACAAAACCCACTCTAATAGAAGACCTATAATTGTTAATTAATAATCCTTACTTCTTATGTTAATCACCGAATTGCCCAAAACCTTGAGCATTACGGTAAGGGCTGAGGCCTAGAGCACTCAGTCTACCTTCAAGTCACTTGTAAGTAGCTAAGTGTGAGCATCATCTGTGATGTCTATCAACTCAGAATAGCCAGCCTACCCGCGTCCCTACAACTACAAAAGCACAGACGCGTCATTTCTGAAAAAGCCAGAAACGGGTTCAAAGATCACTAATCAGACCCGCAGCCGTTTCGTCTACTTTACATCTCCATGTCGTCAATGCCATCATAGCTTTTTTAACCAGAGTCCGAACTACTGCTCGAATCGTCCTTCCCACCTCCCTTCCCAAACTTGGGCTCCGGCATGTAAAGATGCGTCAAATTATGTGTCGCCCCGGTCTCCCTTCCACGACACGTATTCCCCGCATCAAAACACTTCTGACACGTATCCCAATCCCCATTGTTGCAAATACTGCAGTAGTAGAACCCGCCCTTGATCAAGAGATTACACACATCGCAGTAGTACTTGGGATACACCTTGACCAAGTTATGCTTGCCTTTGCCTTTGCAGACTTCTCCTTGGGCAAGGCAATCTCGACATATATCGTAACCGCCGCCATCGCACTTCTTGCAGTGTGCGTAGGGACCGCTGATTACCTGGTCGCAGATGTTGTACTCGAGGTCGACTTCCCATGCTGGAAAGTGGGCAAAGTCAGAGAAGTCTTCTGCTGTGCGGCCATGCTTCTTGGCTTTACGTTTATCTGGAGATTCGTTAGTATGACACTGCAGAGAGATACAGTATGTCATGTCAATCTCACCAATTCGTTCTTTGACAAAATATCCCGCTGCACCACCAGCAGCAAAACCTCCAGCTGCGCCCAGGAAGGTAGATGACTTCCTTTCCTTCTCAGGCAGACTTGGTCGTGAGTCTTGCATATTGGCGTACTGTGGCTGACCTGGATGAGCCATCTGATCATAATAACCTCTATCATTAGCGTTTGAACTTCCTGGAAAGGCTGGCATGCCTGGAAGTGGTGGAAGATCCTGGGGAATCTGCCAAGAGCTTCTTCCAGAAGTTTCGACGTAGCACCATTGCTTTGACTGTTCAGACCAACAAGGCACCCATCGAGGAGGCGCCGGGCATGGACGGTCATGGCCAGCAGCGCCAAGTGTCAATTCTGTTGGAGACGGTTGAATAGAATGATTGTTTGGAGCTGCAGAAGGGCCATAAGGCGCATGTGCTGCAGGGGGTGACTGCACAGATTGGCTTGGAGGTGCCGGTGATGTCGGCCACTGTAGATGCTGAGGCTGCTCGGGAGGCCGGTAAGTATTGTATGGCGGAGGCTGTGGCTGCGGACTGTGGTTTGCAGCCTAAAGCTTAACCTTATAGGCCGCCTCAATCCATAGCGGACTGTGAGTTTGATATCCAGAGTACTGTTGGTCTATATATAATTGCCGTTGTAAGACTGATAAGCGGAGCTCTGTTGGTTCTGTCCAGGATATGGAAGTTATCCATACCCCTCCTGTTGGTTCTGTGACGGATTATTGCTGTACAACTGGTAACTCTGTTCAGTGCCTTGAGGGGCTTGTGAGTGCGCTATAATCGATTGGTCAGCGAGTCTCTCAGTGAGCTAAACATGGTGAGCTTCACCTCCTTGCTGTTGACCAAGGCGCTCGCCCAAATTGAGCCCTTCAAATTCATTGTTGAATTTATTCAAAAACGACATACTGTGAATGTTACTGTCGTTGAGATAAGAATGAAACATTGGAAATGAACGAGATGTCGCAGCAGGTCTTTTAAGACAAAGATCCCTGCAAAATCAACGTATCCGTTAGGGAATGAATCAGCATAAGCGAGGTCTCGAAGGAATGGGTATGAAACGTGAAACTTTATAATTCAAGGCCTCCACATCGTCATCGGAGGATTTTCACTAGCCATTACCAAGACTTAGAGCTGGTACTTTTGCTTAGCAAGATGAGATTGCTTGTTAGTTGACGATCCTACGCTAACTAGCCCGAGCGGAGTAGTGAGCTAGCCAGCCCTACAGGGAACTGATCATTGGACGACTGTACGCGATAGCTCGAAAGATTGGTCGTTTTTGTGACAATGATATCATCACTCTGCGGAGAACTTCTCAGCTAAAACTGGATGGGTATTCACAACCAATACTTGCGAGCAATTGACATGCTGATCTATTTTGAGATCTCCTTGATGTTTGCGGGTAGAAGCAGGGAATTTACTCAGCCCTGTGAGGCTGTGCTCGATTTCGTAGCAGCACCCTTGTCCATGGCCGTAGGATCTGAGTGTCCTTGTTGTTACCAGCGGGTTGGTCGAAATTATAATCGTGGCTTCCCGCTTTCTTCAGGCAAAGCATATCTTTGTCTATTTAGGTTATTTGAGAACTAGAAGCTTATTACTGATCAGCCACGATATCTCGCATCTTAGTCAATAGACCATTATCTAATATCTTTTAGTTACACGTTACACAATCACTGCTTTGATAGTCCACCTATCTTCCTTTCCCATCTCTCAAATCTCTTTGCTGCAGATCTTGTTCTTGGATCCTCAGATCCATGTGCCTCCCTATAAAGGTCTACATAAGCTTGCATCAGCGATAGAGCATCTGTGTGTTGGCCCATGTTTCTCAAGATCTTCGCCCCAAGTTTCATAGCGTCCAACGTCCTCGGATGATGTTCCCCCAATACCCTTTTTCTAATATCTAACACTTGCGTCTGGAGCACAATTGCTTCTTCAAGGTCTCTTTTCCCCCAGTATATCCAAGCCAAGTTATACATGCACTGTAGCGTGTCTGGGTGCTCTGAACCTAATAACATCTTTTGTGCCTCTACCACTTGTATTCCTAACTCTTTAGCCTTTTGGTGTTCGTTCTGGTATGAATATACTAGCGCCAGACTGCCTTTGATTGCGAGCAGTGATTGTCTGTCTCTATTGGTCCTTCTTGACATCTCCAATATCGTAACGAGATATTCTTCGGCTTGAGCATATTGATGCTGACGAATACACAAAGCCGCCAGCTCGTTCGTACTCCTGAGGGTCAACTGGTGCTCCTCTCCCCAGATCCTGTTGCTGTTGTGAGCCAGCTGAAGTCGAATCCTTGCAGCTTCGTCCAACTTGTTTTGCCTCATATAGGCCGTAGCTAACGAGCTCAAACAGTTATACATAGTCACATGCTCTTCCCCAAGACTTGGCAAACCTATCGCGATTGCTTTTTGGCTGACCTCCTCTGCTGCTTTATACTTGCGAGTTTCAAGCATATATTCTGAACACCGATACAACAACTTTGCCCACGGTTTAATATCTCCCGTCGGTGGCTCCTCCTGTATCACAAAATCTAAGTGTGGCAGCAGCACCTGACAAGTAGGCCAGTTCTCAAACTTGAAAGGACTGAAATTTCGAACCATACAGTATATGAAGAGGCTTTTCAATTGTGGCAGTTTATCCGAAGACGATGTCCAGGCTCTGGTGCAAGCCTGCACCGTAGTGTGCAACTCGAAAGTATCTCGATTGGCTGTCACTGAAACGAGGGAATAGCTGCGAAGCACGTCCAGATCATCTTCGAACCCGGCAGCTTTGTCTTTCCGATGCTTAAGCTTGCCATTGTAGTAGTGAAGTGCGAATTCTGGAATTCCTTTGTGATCGAAAAGACTCATGAATGACAAGAGATTGGCTGCCGACGGCTTTTCGTGACGGATCTTCTCGAATGTGACTTGCCAAGTGGTAATCACAGAATTAGAAACAGTCTCGTCTCTACGGAGATCACCGAGGTCGACCTCTAGAAGGCTTTTCCTCTTCTGATCACTCTCTTGGAATGATTTCAAGTATGTTTCAACAGATTCGCGGGGTGATCGACGGTTGATGTAGGCTGCAGCTTGCGTGATTGCGAGAGGAATGTAATCCAAAGCCTGAAGGAGCTTAACAGTAGCATCATGCTCAAATCTAACTGTAAGCTTGTTTCTGATAAGATGCAGGCCTTGAGCCTCGTCCATGGTAGACACCTGGAAGATGTTCTTCCGACTGCCTGCCAGCCTCTCCGCAACGTCAAGACTGCGAGAAGTGACGAGGATGGTGCCATGCTGAGCCTTGGGTAAGAAAGACGCTAGGGGGCGCTCATCGGTGCCTTTTGGGTAGAAAAGGTTGACGTCGTCGGCATTGTCGACAATCATCAGCCAAGAGCCGGATTCATCGCTCTGCAGCCAGTCGCGGACAAGGGTAAGGATTTCCGTGCTTGGCTCGTCTCGTTTGGGTAATTTCATCCTCTGTGCTATCGCGCGGTAGGCTTCTTCGAATCTCGGTTTTGAACTTGCATGTACCCAGAATACATTTACGTTAGAATCCTCGTCGTGAACAGAATAGGCAAAGTTGATGGCAACCTGCGATTTCCTGCGTTGCGTTAGCAAACAGTACCATAAAGCGACAGTGATACATACCCAAACCCTCCCATGCCTACAAGAGCCATACGACCTGAAGAGCTGCTGTACTTGTCTCTGAGCCACGCCGTCATATCGGGACGTGCGACGAAGTCTTGATCTCGATCAAATGGGACATTGAAACATGGTAAGCGTGCTACTGACGTCGTGCTCTCTTGTTGTAGCGATAAACCATGGACCTTTTGCGACATGTCGAGTAGAATTGTCCTACCGGGGTTAACAGAGCCCAAAGTCGTTGTGATTACCAACTTACGTTTGGTCAACTTGTAGGCATAACGTGATTGTCTGCTTGTAGTGCTCAAGATTCGATACAACCGTACTGATTTCCTTGCTATCGAACGGCCATTTGAGCGCGCGCAGACCAAATCGACGCATGGCCTTCCGTGCACTCCCAGGATCGAGTTTACCCTGCACCTCTGATAGCTCTCTCTTACAGGCATTTAATGAATCAACTAGCGATCGCGATGTCGCAAGCGCCGTATTTTTCGGGTCGTCGAGGAGTCGCTGGGCCGCTTCGAGGCACGCGTTCAGGTCCTTCAGACGGTTCTCGAGTCGGCTAATCTCAGCCCTCGCATTTCCTGCTTCGGTCGAGTACTGGACGCAGAGTTTCCCGATTTTGGCGGAGAGCTCGACGATGGCGATGATGCTCGCGGTGAGCCCGACGGCCTCAGCCATGGTGAGCGATTGGTTTTTGTCAATTCAATCCAATGTTGATGGGATTGGGAATCGTACTTTATCAACAAGGAGTGAGGGGAATCATTTTCAACCCTGTCTGCCCAATGAGGCTGTGGTGTCAGCTGAACGCGACGTGGCGTTTACAGACCAACATCATTGGAAGTTTGACGTCAGACTGCATTGTGCGTTGAGATGCAGATACTGCGATCTTGATGTAAACAAATTAAGACCGACTCAAGCATGAGCAGAAGGGAAGATGTGGGTCCGCTATTTACGGTAGTTCAAAGTTCTCTATTCGTAACTGGCTCGCTATGCAAACTGTGCTGAGCTATTTGACAATCTAATAGTCATAATTCCATGTATGTTGTTTCCACTTTGATATTGTATCTGTATCATCCGTCTAACGCCGTATCCAAAACGCCATTGAAATGCAAAGTAAATACTTCTGAATCATGCAACAGACTCTGTCCTTCGTGATCGTCGACGTCTTCGACCCTCATGCAATGGTGTAGATCGATGCTTATTCACCGCCGCCAAATCAAGAGTTGACTCAGTAGCAGCTCTCTTGACAACTTCCATAGAGCCATCTTCTTCGATAGTCTGGATAGTCATCTCTCTCTTCTCATCCTCAATCATCTCAATCTTTTCTCCAACGCCGAGAAGTCGCGGTGTATCCGAGATCTTGGGCTTTTCTGACAGACCCATCCAAGCTAGAGTCTTCTCCCATATCCCCGGTGGGGGAGGACTCCACATTCCGACATCAAAGGTATAGTGTTGTTGCTCGTCGGGAAGATTGAGCCATACAAAGGGTCTGTTGCTGTTGATCCGTCCTTCGATGACAAAATCGCCAATCTCATCGGGAATTCGGATCGGCTCGGGGATGAGGATTGTTTGGTAGGCGGGTACGATGAGATGAAGCTGGACTGGTCGGCAGAACTGTTTTCGTCGTGCTTTGGACATTTCGCGCTTGGTGATGCGCTCTCGGGCTGCGAGCATGAACATGAAAACGGTGTCGAGTTGATTGGTGTATCCGCAGAATCTAGGACTCAGTGGTTTCTCCTCAACGAGATGGAAGAACTTGGGATACCAATCTGTGTCGGGGTGGTAAAGGAAGAACCAATGATCGCGTTCGGTGTCCACGCTCGACTGACTTAATCGTTCTCGAATCATATCGAAAACATACTGTGGAAAGTCTCGTTGAGCCGTAAGCGCCGCCTGGGCCTCAAGACTCGTCGAAATCTCTCCAAGCTTGGCCGCAATGAGGTTCAAAGCCTGAACGCCCTGATACGTCTGAATGACATTCGCGCCCATGCCCAACGTCGTAGCAACAATACTAAACTGATGAAACAATCTCGTACTATCAACTAACGACTGGCCCATGATATGCATCTGCGGCAGAATGCTCTGGGCGCCTTTAATGGTCTGCGACGCGCTAGAGAGAAAGTCGTTGGCATGTTGGATAACGTCTCCGACCTTGGAGATCTTATTCGCAGCCTGGACGATCTTGATGACGGGCGCTGCAGAGGCGCATGTGCTTGCCACTTCGAGGGCTGCTGCTTGGAATTTTCTGTCGCGTACTGCTTTGGTGAAGAATTCGTCGAGGCCCATGATGTTAGTTTCAAAAGAGTGTGTCGAGAGAGTGAAGCACGTAGAATGCGGTTTGGAGGAGGCCGTAGAAAAAGGCGGTAACTGAAGATGGATACGGGCTTATCGATGTGGCGAATGTGATTGGTTTAGCGAGGGTGAGGTAGCCAATTGGAGGCGGACAGCTGGTGAAGTGGATAACTTGCGGCCCAACGTGAGACGCGCATCATGACAAAGAGGAGTCATCGCCTTGGAATCAGGGACGAAGATTATGACGCAGATGATCACGATAGAGGTTGAGCTAGAGAGATCCTCTTTGTGGATTGTCTCGGTTATGTGAGCCTGGTTGCTGGATCGTGGCCGCGAGCTGAGGGAGCTAGGAATAGCTTCAGGGGAAGCTTCAGAAGTGGGCCGCCAAGATATGCAGAAGAAAAGCTCTGATGCACAATCCAGCAGTTCATTTTATGCAAGCTTGTGAAAGTGCATTTTAATGCCTAGGGTAGCTTGGGAGGTTTTCAGTCGAGATCGTGAAAACACGTTGATAAGAGTGTTATTTTTAGTTGATAGTCCCCACAGTTGAAGGCTCACATAACGCGCCTCACTCACACCCGAGAGCTAGCATTAAATGACTGAAGAACATCAAGTGGTTCAAGATAATAATATTGATTACAGAATTAACAAAAAAACCATCATTAGGATCAGTGACGCTGGGATCACTGCTTCTGCATCTTGGCCCAAGCAATGGTCGCACCCAATCGATCACCAGACTCGTAAAACAAATAAGTATTTCCCCCAGAGCTCGCAATATCCGGCGCTGCAACTCTCCCAACATCCTCCCCTTTCCCTCTACTCTGATACAGCAAAATCGGCTCAGTCCCCACATCCCGCAACGTCTGATCAATAGTCCTCGCGTAAATCTTCCCCGAAGACCCATGATAAATCACATACGCCTGCCCATTCCACGTCCAGTAATTCGCACCCGAGACATCTGTCCCCTCAGGTCCACCAGGCTGGACTACATAATCCGAATCGACAGTCCATTTCCGACCGTCCACAGATTCTGCGAGTCGGATCTTGCGCCTGTTGTCTTTTTCGTTGGCCATGTAGAACATTGCGTAGTTGTACTTTGACGCTGGGTTGGGATGCGCAAACACACGTGCGTAGCTTGACTCCGTGGTGTTGGAGCCGCTCATTTGGTTGTTGACTGCCACGCCGCCGTAACGAAAGTCAACGCCGTTGCTTGATTCTGCCCAGCGGGTTTGTGTGTTATCGCCGTGGAAGTAGAGAAACATGCGGCCGGCGTCAGAGTTCCAACTTGCATCTGGGCTTGAGACGTGAGGGACTGAGTAATATGAGTCCCACTTATTGGCGATGACAGGATTGTTCGAGTACTCTTTCCAAGGGCCCTCGAGACTATCAGAGTACACAAGTGAGATACCGCCTGGGTTCTCGTGTGGTGCGTAGTAGAGATACCATTCTCCGAGAGGGTCGTCTAGATATTCTCCTGCGTGGAAGATACTTGGGAAGATGAACTCATTTGTTGGGTTGTACTCAAAGGTAGCTTTGTCCGTAACATGTCCTTTGTACCAGAAGTTTGGCCAGCCATCAGGCGCAGGAGCAAGTTGTGCGCTTGCAACAGACACCAAAAAGGCAACGCCCAACAGGCGTATAATCGTACTGAAAGGCATGGAGTATATATACCGAAAAGGTTGCCGATTTCCACAAAAGTGCGGAACAGATAAGATCAACAGATCATCACAAAATTTCCTAGCATTTTTCTCTCCTTTTATAAAAATCATTTCCATCTATTGTATAACCAACACCTATTATCATCGGCATCAAACCGACACTCCCCGAAAGGATGTGAGTCGTGCCAGCGCATGACAAGACCCAAAAAGAAAAGCATGACCCATCCTCATGTCGCTAGTGTCAGCCTTGCAAGTAATTATGCGAGAGTCAGGGCAGCGCCTCGACTGGTCAGAGGGAAGCGCGCAGTGTAACATTGGGAAATGCCAAGCCTAGGGTCGTGACTTGCATCTCCCCTCAATCTGATAGACGGATTAAGTACCCCGTTATTCCCAGCGTTTCAGCGTGTGACGCGGGCATGTGACTTATGCCGTTGTAGGGATGGATGCTGACCTGTTTCTGCATACTTTTATGAGTAGTTGGACAGTAGTTGGATGAGCTACACGTCATTGGGATGAGGTTATTGGTTGTTTCAGGTGAGGATGCGGTATGTCAGCTTCCTAACGTGGCAGTATCTCGTCCGATGTAGCCGATGCTCAATTAAAAGAAACAATCTCAGCCAAGGATGTGGCTTGGCAATATTGTGGTTGTCAGCGAGAATGCATAAATATTCGGTGTGAGATCGCTTTGCGTGAAGGAACAACGCTCCTGTGCTACGACCTTAGCGTTAGGTGAGCATTCTCAAAGCATGAGATCATAGACTAAGTGAAACGGGTAGAGTTGTAAACTGTTGAGCGGCTCTCTGAGAATTTGAACTGCCGTGGCCAAATTGATCTCATGCCGTGGGCTCATGCATCTCAACCTCTCCATACGACTCCAGCCAGGTGCTCAACATTGCAACCCAATATTCAACATTACATAGCAGTCAAGGGACCTCATGTTTCAAGCATGCAAGGCTGACTGTTTCTTATCATGCACCCAATGAAACGTCGCGTCAATGCAACAGAACCTGTTTGCGAGCCATATGTTTAAGATGACGAAACAAAACTACCTTAGTACACCCATTGAAGCAACGTCGTCTTTCCATGATAAAATGCCCCTGGAACTGTTACAACTCATGGCCTTTCTTTCTGAATGCCCGTTGGACAACTGGAAATGACGTGGACGCCCTTCTTTTGTTCTGACGTGTTTATATGCATGACATCCACATGAAACGCGTTAAGGGCCTATACTTTGACGACATATATCAAAGCGCATAAGCCTCAAAGCTGAGAAATCTGTTGCAAAGCGTCATATTTGGCATCTCGAGATGAAATGACGAAATTCATTTGGACTATAACATATCACATAAATGTTGGCAGCCGTTATTTGGTCAAAGGTCAATTGCCTTACTCAGTAACACGTTATAGGCGGTTGTCGCAGCGTTGCAAAGTTTATGCAAAAAGTAGCTTTACGATGAGAAACATTTTTCATATTGCCGCTGATGTCATAGCTGGGATTCGACAGATACTTGATCAAACAGTATGCGCGAGTAGAAATCATCTTGAAATTATCATTAAATAAAAACTCATTACACATCATCGTCATCAATCCGCCACCAACAGATCATTAAAACCAGTCCAGCGCTTATTTGAGACCACAGTTGCTAATGGCAACCTGAGTAGCAGTAGCATCAACCCTTCCAAGCTTGACAGCCTGATTATTCGTAAGTGCATTCATCGCAGCAGGCGAGATATTGAACCCAGCAGCGGTATGATCAATCGCGAGAACGTTAATGCTCTTTCCCTTGTAGGTGAGCTTCCAGCAAGTACCGCAGTTGGGAGAGTTCCAGCCCGCGACGGCTTGCGCACCGCCGATGTAAGGGAACTTGGGGATTTGGCCTTGGGTCGTCCACTTGTACTTTGTGATGAGACCGTTTTTGCCGTCGGAGCAGGCGACGGCTGTGAGGGCGCGGCCTGATTCGCCGTAGCCGGCGTCGTAGGAGACTGTGAACTGTTAGAGAGGAGATTAGGGAGGATGGAGGAGGGTGACGGACCGGTGGTGGCTGAGACGGAAGTCAGAGCTGCGGCGAGATAGAAGAGATTGGTCAGCTGCATGATGAATGATATTAATGGGTTAGGATATTATTGATCGGTGAATAAGATGTTGAAGATGATGGATCAAAACAAAAACGAGGGACGCTTCATCCTCTTTATATATCCTCGCACCCTCTCCTCCTCCAGTACCCGAGCCATCCGATCATAAACTTCGTGTTCAAAAGCCACAAGCTATCCCCGCAACACCATCATCCTCCATGTTCAGATCCCTCAAACGGTATGTGGATGTAACGGATCGGTCCGCAGCGCTCAAGAATCAAAGGTCTCGAGTTTGCGCCATGACAATCTGCTGAGTGTGACTAACCGAATGCAGCGTAATCGCCACCAAAATGATCGTGTTCGAGGGAAATGGAGGGCCTGAAAGAGTTTCAATTGGTTGGTGGGGCATTGAGTTCTGAGCGCTCGTGTTAAGCGTTCTCGTATTCATAGGACGGAAAGATATCAGATGATGGTGGCCGGATCAAAGGGTCCAACAAGGTTTGGAGATTTCCGACGTCAGAAGCCACTCCAAACCTTCGAATTACTGCAGATTACATCAAATATCGTGGTGTTTGTATGGGTGAGGATTGATACCTTCTAAGCGGATGATCCGGACTCTGTCGGCTCTTCATCGCAAAGCGGCTCGTTATGCTGCAGAGAAATTCATGATGTTACATCGAAACGATCTCGGCACTCAGGATAAATCAATGCCCGCGCCATGAACCTGCAGCACGGATCTCCGCTTCGATACGGACTATCCATCCAGGGCTCGTATTCACCATTAACACAAAGTACGTGTAGCCCAATAAATTCCACTCACACTCGTATAAAAGTTGACGATACTACTTTATCATCTCGATTCCCTCGGAAGTCAGGATCACTGAAAGACGACAAGTCGCCGATGAGCCGTTCAAACATCAGATAGTCAGTAGTCGAACAGCAAACATCCAGTCTTAGTCGCAGCTTTACAGCAACGGGTGCAATCGGAAAATCAGACACACTTTGCACAAAGCCATTGATCTCCGGTTTGTTACGGCGCGGAAAATATTAATGTGAGGCTGTATCGGAAGAGGCTCTTCCCACGTGGTCCAACAACCTTCTTATCATATTCTGGAGACATTCAATCGCTGTAGTAGGTACAACATGCAGGTCACTAACTTAGGATGGGCCATGGTCAGAGCGGCGTTATGAGATCGGGCAACAATTCATGGCGCCACTGAAACACCATGATACGACGACACGAGCGGGGGAATGTCTTGGTTGCATTCTAACGCAGAATTATGTAGGTACGGAATTATTCCAGCTCATATCACGTGTTTAGTGAGTCGTAAAGTGATACATCAACGAAAGAATGGTATTGTACTAATAAGAAGGGTAAAAGAAATGTCCGACGCCGATTCATGAAAGTTCCTTAGTCGTTACGTAATACAGATTCATAAGCTCAAGCCTCAACCTTCTCCTCATGCATGGTATGACCCTTATCATCACTCAACACAGAGCCTCTCCTTCTCGGTGCTGACACCGCAGCCTGTGCATCCCAGTAAAGGTAGATAGCATCAGTATCACCATCATACTCATCATCGGAGCCAACTTCAATGATGCGCCACTTCGCACGACTGACGCGCTCGCGGCAAACAGCATTCATGTTAGCGAACCTGACCTCAGTATCTTCTCCACCATAGCTCTTGATGTTTTTGACTAGGTTCTTGAGGTATGTAACTGCCGTGGTGTCCAGCATATTTACACGGGAGAAGTCCAAGACAACGAGACCAATGCCCGGAAGTGATGAAGGATCACTGATGTTGGCTTGTTTGCGAAGACGGGCGACTCTTTTCTCACCAACAACAGACCAGTTGCGCTCTGTCTCGGGTCCATGACTGCCGTTGTAGAAGGCTGCATGGTAGGTTTGGATCTCATCAAGTACCTTTGAGGTATTTGAGAAGGCATTGGGAAAGATAAGAGACTCGTTGAAGGTGAAGATCCTGGTGTCTTCTGGGATATGGGTTGATGAGAGGTGGTTGCTTCCAGGCCAGTTCGATCTGGGACTTGACTCAACGTCGGCTCCAGTCGACGAGATCTTAGTAAAAACCTGGCGAAGGAGGATGTAGACGATGTTAAAACCGACAGCGCATCCGATGCCGACCTCACTGGATTTGAAGAGGGTAACCCAGAGTGCAAGCATGGAAGCGACAAAGTCTGCCAAGGAGGTCTTCCAATAGCGATAGAAGGTTGAAGGAGGCGAGATGAGACCCCAGACAGCAGTGATGATGATGGCTGCTAGTGTCGCTTTGGGGATCCAGTAGAGTGTACCAACAAGCTCATAGACACAAACCAAGACAACAGCCATGGTTACGACACCAGAGAGGGGAGACTTGACATTACATGAAGAGTTCACAGCTGTCCGGGACATGGCACCACCAACACCCATAGCGTGGAAGAAGCTGTTGAAGAAGTTGGTGACACCGAGATAGCAAAGCTCTTGACTCTGATCAGAGGTGTAGTGATTCTTGACGGCGAATGCTCGTGCAATAGCCAAGTGTTCAACGGCAGAACCAATGAAGACGGCGATACTGCGAGCGGCGACTTCAGGGATGAGGTCGGCCTTGGGCATGGCTGGGGCTTGTTGACCCTTGGACTTAACCTTGACGACTTCGAAAAGGAAGTTGTCAGGGTCTCTGTTCTTGTTGACAGCGTAACTGACACCAGTGAAGAGCACTAAAGTCAAGAATGCTCTTGTTGTGGAGAGAAGCCAGATAACTTTGTTATCCTTGCTCCATCTCTTTCCAGACTTCTCAAGAATAGTGAGGAACAAGATTCCAGTGAAGCCAATGAGACATGCCCAGCCATTTGCATTGGGAAGCTCATTGAAGATATCGTGGATCTGCTTTGCTGCACCATCACGGACATTTTCTTCACCGAGTAGTGAGTCCATTTGGTTAAGAATGATCGTGATAGCAATTGCAGTAATGAAACCACTGAGAACGGGGAGAGATATAAATTCGAGGAGGAAACCGAGTTTGAGAAAGCCAAGGATGAGCCCGTAAACTCCCATCATGAAGGCTGTTGCGGAGGCGATCTCAGATGGAGTCCACCGATCTTGGAGGGCGTGCACGTTCTCGGAGGTGAGGAGACCGATAAGTGAAGTTGGACCGGTTGAGACATCTGATCATCGTTAACAAAGAGTCAGTGTTGGAGGCATCGTGGAGAGCTTACCCTTAGTAGATCCCATAAAAGCGTAGATAACAGCTGGAAGCCAACTTGACATCAAGCCGTACTCAACGGGGATGTCTGCAATCTTTGCATAGGACAGACCCTGAGGAATCAACATGAGACCCAGGGTAAGTCCAGCAATGAGATCATTAACGATCCATCGTGGATTGTACTTCGGCAACCATCCGACAATGGGCACCTTATCACTAAGGTACTGGACAGTTCCGGATGGCAAAGCTTTAGCTCCCTTGACTCCTAGTCTTGCTGCCCGATTCCAAGTGACATCGTTGCGAACGTCTGACTTAGCTTTATCGAGCAGTTTCATACTGGTGTGATCAAGATGGCAGAATATTCAGTAAAGATGTGGTTTTTTCGAGTCTGGAAATTCGAGTCCAGAGCTGACGTTTTGCGGATTAATATAGCCATACGCTAAAAATAAGTCTATCTATCTGAAGCTACCAAATCGAGGCATCTGTATCCTCAGGATCAACTAGTCGTCATGTGTAAAGTTACACTGACAGACGTGAACCTTCAGAAGCCCTCACATCAACCCCCTCTACCGGTGACCATTCGCCGTACACCCTCCCCTCATCAGCACTGCATCGCGGATTGGGCACGTATATAAATGCGACGCTCTGTCTTACGGGCGTATATCCCCATGCAGGAATCATCGACAGAAGGATGTGCCTCGATACCGAACACCGACAGATATCCATTCAAACCGAGAACAAATCAATTCAATTGAGTTCGACCATTGTATCACACAGATTGCTTACACGGCGTTGTTAGCAGCCAGTAAGCTGACCATGGGCTTCTGCCGGAGTCGCTTAGCCGGGTCTGGGAGGGTTGCGTGCAAGGGGGGACAAACATGTCCGCTGACCACATGATGATGGGGGTACCAAGATCGACGCCTAATAAAGTCCGGGGGTGAAGATCAGTGGTGGAAGTTACATCGATACAACTTCGCTTGAAACGGAACCCAGGGGCTGGACTGGGACATGGGACGAATTCATGCATGACTAGGATACCAAGAAAGAGGCGTATATATCACGAGTCATAACGTGGCGTATAGCGTGCATCAGCTTTGTAATTTCTGAACTTCCTAAAGTGCTCTGGTGTAATACTAAAAGGTCTAGACTCTAAAGATAGGACCCTGTCAAACAAGCGAATTGTCGAATCACACAAGTAGGACCGATAGCTTCGTTCAAGACCCCTCTTCTGCAGGCCACGCAGCCCAACCAAACATGACAGTGATCTTGAGCGCAGCGGCTACCCACAGCGCACCAGAAGTCCCCAGCTCGCTCTTCGCGATGAGTCCTCCAATTATAGCGCCGATGAGGAGAAGCAGCGGCGCTGCAACACGCCTGTTCCTCTCCGCATTGACAAAAATGCTCTCAAACAGTTCCGCGTCGGAGAACAGGTCGCAGTAGATGCTCGTGAGAACAACACTAGTCAGAGCGTTGAACTTGAGCGCACGACTCGCGACTGCTTGTCCGCAGCTTTGGAACGCCACGAGAGCTATTGGTACAATTACATACCAGGGCGTATCATCTGGGCCTGCGCCTTTAGGGCCCCAGGTAACGATACTAGCAGCTGCAACGATGAAGACTGTCTGAATGCCAAAGGACAAGCAAAACACCCATTTCCGTCTAGGCGTTGGTGTAAACACCCTGTGCAGACGGCTAAAAAAGAATGAACCGATACAAAACGCCAGAATTGAGGATCCAGACTTTTTCCAGCGATTAGTCCCAGCCGTAGGTCCAAGACCAAGATAA
This sequence comes from Fusarium pseudonygamai, assembly GCA_013186785.1. Taxonomy (NCBI): domain Eukaryota; kingdom Fungi; phylum Ascomycota; class Sordariomycetes; order Hypocreales; family Nectriaceae; genus Fusarium; species Fusarium pseudonygamai. The sequence goes on from JAAQRH010000093.1 coordinate 33,617, forward strand.
ACCGTATTTCCTACAAACGTCAGATGAGATCAGATTTAAAGGAAGGAAGGGTTTACCGGTCTGCATAGATACAAAGGCACCCCATGTTGATATGGAAGCGCTGTCGAGAATGCCTGTTATGATGTAGCACGCCAGAAGCATAACATCAGCCCAATCTCGGCGGACATCAGAACCTAATCTCTCGCGCAACCAAGATCTAGATCCTGGTTTGGGAGCGAGCAGAGCCTGCGTCTCATCGCTCTGTGCGGAGATGCCGTTTTCAGCTCTGCTCTCACCGTTGGTGATTGCGCCGTATGGTTGAGACATTTGGTGGTGGTGAGATTGCTTGCTGTGTTGGGATGATGATGTGAAAGTGGTTCGAGAGACGCGTTTCTTTGTAACGTCGGTTAGAAGAGGGGCATAAATAAACGAAAACCGCCAAGTGCGATTAGAGAGTCGAAGCACCAGCCAAGCAAGAAAGATCAACGAAGCAAGGCCCCTCCCCAGACTCCCCGCGTCTTCACCGAGCTAACACAAGGTTTCAAACAAAGCCAAGCTTAGCTCCGCCCTTGGAAGATAGTGCTTGGCTTGCTTGGCTTAGCTCGCTCCCGATCGTTTCCTCGCCTACGGTATTCTTGGCATAAGCGGGGAAATCTCACACCAAATCCCGGGTCTAGTTTTATCTCCGGCTTACGACTTACCCCACATCCCGGATTCTTCTTTTGATTCAATTGCACGCTATCACTGCGTCATCTTTACACACCATCTTCCCTTCCCCTCCTTTTTACCACGTTGAGTATACGGCTCGAGCTGATCACACCGCAACAGGCTACGCCCCAGCATGTAACGCCCTGAGAGCTTGTTACATCTTGCTTAGTGATACGACGTGGCCACACACATTGAAGAGTCTGGAGAGTCAAACTGTAATACCACGTAGGCAGGGTTGGTTCCTTGTTTGACTTGGACGGGGCTAATGTGCCGGATAACCGATCCCCGCGTTGGCAAGCGGCAGTCATCACCATCATGCGCTGTTACCCCAGACGGGATTGCATACCAAACTAGACGTAACTCGGTGATTCGCCGGTGATCGCTTTCTCGGCGTCATGAACTTCGTTTGGCGCTGTATCTTGGCATTCTTCACCCTCAGCTCTGAGAAGCCTACTTAACGTGAGAGACGATTGAGCAATTGGTGCCCCCCCATCCATCCTTCATCAATGTCAACCAGATACTCATCCTGCCCAAATTAGCACTCCTTTATTCTCCAAGTCAATTGTAACACTGTCTGTGACAGCCCCGCAAATATGCATCTCCCTCGCCTTGCCTATCTCGCAGCCCTTTTGGACATCTGCGCGGGCGTCCCCGTAGAGGACAGTCCTCGCCAGAGGCTCCTCAAAGGTCTGGGACTACCACCCAACTATCGCGGTGTGACGGGCGGCAAGAAAGTGCCGTTCACGCCGGGTCACAGAGACCCAATTGATAAGCCCGTCGACTCTGTCGGCGACGAGCTCGACCCGCTGCCCTGGCGTAACGGTCTCGGAGCTTCTGTTTTGGGACCGTGGAATGAGGCGCGCTCGCGTCAGAATCCTGATCTCGTTAGACCACCTAGCACTGATCATGGAAATCTGGCCAACATGCGCTGGAGCTTTGCGGACTCGCATATTCGCATCGAGGTTCGTGCAGATACATGTGATTTGCAATAGATTTACTGATTTGAGAGTAGGAGGGCGGCTGGACCCGTCAGACCACCATCCGCGAGCTGCCAACGAGTGTTGAGCTTGCGGGCGTGAATATGCGTCTTGGTGAAGGCGTTTATCGCGAACTTCACTGGCATCAGGAGGCCGAGTGGGCCTACGTGCTGGACGGAGAAGTCCGAGTTACGGCTCTTGATTACGAAGGTGGAAACTTCATTGACGACTTGAAGAAGGGAGATTTATGGGTAAGTAAGCGGGCTCTATGCTGATCGTTATCTAACAGCCTGCAGTATTTCCCCAGCGGAGTTCCTCACTCCCTGCAGGGTCTGAGCCCAAATGGAACGGAATTCCTTCTTATCTTTGACAATGGTCACTTTTCTGAGGAATCGACCTTTGTTCTCACAGATTGGCTCGGTACGTTTTTACCCGGTTCTGGAGCTGCACGTAGCTAACATGGGCAGCTCATACACCCAAGTCTGTGATCGCCAAGAACTTCGACCTGGATCCTGAGGTCTTTGCTCGTCTCCCCGAGAGCGAGAAGTACATCTTCAAGGGCCGCACGCCCGGTCCCATCAAAGATGAAGCTCCCAAGGGTAAGAAAGCCAAGAAGTCAAAGTACAACTTCACCCACCGCATGCTCGACCAAGAGCCTCTCAAGACAAGCGGAGGCCAAGTCCGCATCACCGACTCCAAGAACTTCCCCATCTCCAAGACCGTGGCTGCAGCCCACGCGATCATCGAGCCCGGCGCCATTCGTGAGATGCACTGGCATCCCTCCGCCGATGAGTGGTCGTTCTTCATCAGGGGACGCGCCCGCGTGACAATCTTTGCTTCTGAGGGTAACGCGCGTACCTTTGACTACGTCCCCGGTGATGTCGGTATTGTGCCCAAGAACATGGGACACTTTGTTGAGAACATTGGAGATGAGCCCGTCGAGATGCTGGAGATCTTTAGGTCCGATGAGTTTAGAGATATTTCGCTATTCAAGTGGATGGGCGAGACACCAAAGAAGCAGGTCATTGATACGCTATTTGCGGATGATCCCAAGAACGCTGCCAAGTTCTGGGATAGAATCAAGGATGCGGATAATGATGTTATCACCAAGCCTGACTTTGTTAGGTCTAAGCCTGAGGCTGATGAGGAGTTGTAAGCTCCCTCATAAAGATTTTATAAGCAACTGGTTTAGAAGAATGTATATAAGACAGATAAATGTACTGGTTCTCTTGATTCTTGATAGAAGTGACATATCCAGAGTGAGGCCAGAAGTATTAGATACAACGCCGTTAGGACGATAGGCACAGTCGTAACGTCAGTACGAGTGGTATGTCACCTTGGAACATGTTGTTTCCATAGGTCGTGAGTTCACCGGGATTGTGATTTGACGTGTTAGGCGTTTGGCACTTTGGCAAACCGAGCGTTGAAGATCCAGAATGTCAACACTCTAAAATGGAACTTATGGAGTTAGCATATAGTCGAAGTTTAAGTTCAATGTAAGAGCAAGGCATTTTATTCATGCTTATTTCATTGTCTCTCTCTTATCCTCTTGTCTTACCCTGGAGATTGCCATTTTCATTGTAAGACATTGAGTGGTCCCACCCGCGATTGAACAGTCACTGAACTAAACCGGCCAACGCAAACAACGACGGGCGAACCTTGTACGCTCAGAAACATTTTGCTTGCAGCGCTTTTGATAACCGAGTCGCTTGGTTTCTGCGTAGGCTGTCAATAGCTTCTGTGCCCAAGCGACGCGCACGATCATCTCGCGCTGTAGCTGCTCTCTCACTCAATGACTAATCATATGTTGGTTGCGTGGTCTAGTTGGTTATGGCATCTCGCTCACACCGAGAAGGTCCCCGGTTCGATCCCGGGCGGAACCATTCTTTTGCCAATTGTCATCGCTATTTCTTTTGTCTTCGGCATAAACATATGAGTGATCACAAGATCTAAAGGCTTCATCGTGTTGAGTAAGTGTAAATGTCAATTAAATGAAAATCGACTTTATCGCGAAGATTCACTTAAGTGCAAGGCATAATTTATCCCAACTCTGACATAAAGCTCTTTCCCAATACCAGTTGTGCACCCTCCAGTCGTGCAGTCACATTACCATTAAACCTCCTTCACAATTGCTACTGTAGGTCAAGCTCTCTATCATCATCTTCATGTCCTTCCCTCGGCGTAACCAGCTTCGTCATGACGCGACCCATCCACGCAAAAATCTCCCAAACTCCTCCCTCAAGGATCAGCAACTGGAGCTGAACTTCCGTCTCCACATCTTCCATAATCCCTCCAACTGATCGACCGGAAGTCTGTGCGACGGTCTTGGCAGGTTGGGTCTCGGTAGGTGATGTTGCATCTTGCGGCGTAGTTGCATCAGGCGCAGCCTTCTCAGGTTCACTCGCGTCATAAACGCTGAAAAGCGCAGCACGAAGAGAATACGAATATCCACCGCAAGGCTTCCTAGCCCAGCGGAAAGAACACATCTCCTCTGGGACGCGATCAAGAGAATGTTCTGGCACAGTAGCGTTCGTGCAAACGCACTGCTTGTCGTAAATCATCAATGTCTTCGACTTCAGATATCTGCAAGCACGTCGACAGCTCTGAACACCACTGCCATCACCTGGAAATACGGCATCACTGGGCAACTTGAAGGTACAACCCAAGCAATCTGGTATCGGATCATCAGGCAGCGGATCCTGATCAGGCCAAAGCTCGCTCTTCAGACCGGTATTGATAGCGCTGTAGCTCCCGAATCTTTCGCTGCCGCAGGCAACAAGATCAGTTGGTTTGCCGGGGCAAGGGTCCATACAATAATGGCCAAAGCCCCCGACGCTTTTACGCCGGTTCGGTATGGTTTCTGAGCAATAGCAGTCTGTGCCTTGTACCAAAGCCATGGGCTTGCCTTTAGCGAGGCAGTATTGGCCGCAGGCAGTCCATGTGTTCTTGGTTTTGTCGCCTTTGACCTTGACGACTGGGTCGGCTGTGTCTGACAGGCCACTAAAGCAACCACGATGGGTACGTTTACCTGCGCGTGGTGGCCTGTTGGATGGGTCATTCATGAATCCTTCAGCGAGACCGAGGACTGAAATAAACACTAAAGCTGTCTTGATAAAGTGAGCCATCGTGGATGAATTGGGGCGGAGCACGAGGCGATATTTGGGTCGTTCCCACTGCGCGATGGATGAAGCAGGAATATGAAGAGAAATGGATTTACGGTCAGCAAGCGGGAGACGCACTTGCTTTCTTAACCACGCAAAGGATCACAAATTGGTGGACGATTTGCAGTTGTTGGTTGTCTTGAAACACTGTTGGTTGTGCTATTGGTGCTTAGCCCCAGTATTTGCCAGGATTGATCCATGTTGTTTCGACCTCTTGGTGCCGATCAGCGCCAAACCGCACGAGAGTACTTTACCTGTGCCAATCAGCATTCATAAAATTTAGGGTTCAATTAAAGTCTAACGCAGGATGTAAATCCCGCACTCCGCGTTCTATTTATGTTTAATTGCTTGTCTGCTGATCTCAAGGATGTATAATAGATAACGGAACACAAATACCCAAGAAAGCTGTCCTAATCGATAAGATAAACTGACAAACTTGCGATATCTCGAGACAGCTCAGGGGTCTGACGGTCATGCATGGCTTTATGAATCCTTCAGGATTGTATAGGGATGGCGATAGAAGGCCAACGGCCAATGGATTGCGCAAACAGTCTTTGGTTCCGTGTTACTGATGCCTGATCAAAGGGCGAGCAGATGTATACATCTGTATTTGCACTATCGAAAGCTAGATCAAGAAACATATCAGCGAGAGAGACTTACAAATTCATGACACTAAACATGAGCGTGAGCTGTGTCTGCATCGACCGGTCTCATTGAAGAGGCCTTTAGTGGGATGAGCCATGATCTCCTAAATTCCTGTTACCATTACGTACGAGCCTTGTGGCTGCGATCACTAGACTTACTTGACAGTCACGATGACTACAATTACCGTGCCATGCCACGCCTGTGGATTTCATGGGGAGAATACCGTTTCTCTTACGATGCCCGCAGCTGCTTGCGAGACCCCAAGCGGCAACCACGGATACGCGGCCGGCCATGGCAACGCTCAGCCAACACAGAGATCACACAGCTACGTGCAAGCAAGCCATGAGAACGGCCATTGATCTGTCTCCAGCAAGCCACAGCCTAGATATGAGAACGGGAATCTGTATGTTTCCGTTCATGGCGCACCAGCACCAACCCACAACAATGGAAACTACCAACATCCTGCTCAGCCAACTGTCTCCGCATCAAACACGATGTCGTAGTACTTCCTCTAGCGTCTGCACCTAGCAAGGGTCAAGAGGCCGCCCCCAACGACTCTCGCCACTAAAGAAGCTGCTACCGGCGAGGGACAGACCGCCAAGTCGACACAGGGTGAGTACCCTTCTCAGCCTACAGAGGCACCATCCACATCGGTTATTGCTTCCAGCGCCAATAAGAAAGATTTTATTGTTTAGACTTGGATAGCTGGAGTCATCGGTTTGGCGATGGCGTTTTAGTAACATGCACTGGGTGCGTAGCGGAAGTACACATATTTCATTCTTTCTGTATATATATAATATTCTAATGAGTATATACTAGGTGTAGATGTTCTACTCTTGACCCTACCGACTTTGTCACTTGTAAAGGGTAGCTTTGCCAGTATACATACCATCTTCAGCACAGTGAATAGTGCTTGATACCAGGTGTAATTGATATCTATTCAGCTAGGGAGTGGAGTATAGGAATTAGAGAGATCCTAGTGAACATGTTTCGAAGGCTGTGAATCACGGGCTGAACTGAGACACTTGACATTCAGTGTTTTACGTCCCTTAGCCCGGTGTCTACAGCATTATGCTTGTTTTATATGGAGTAGGGCTCGGTGAATTAATTCTGATACTCTTTGCAGAGCCATTTAACCTCTATAGATCAAGACAATTCACCCTCTGTGGCCCAGGTGATTCTATACCGGTGTGATAGAACTCTACTCAATTTTGGGAAGCCAAGGGAATGAAATGAGGTTAGATTTCTAGGAGGAGCAAGATTCAAGATTACCTACGGGTGGCATTCATATTCCCAGATCACCTTTCACTCTTTGGATCGTCAATGAACATCTTGATACACTGTCGCCTTGCTGTGCCTTAGAATGCCAGCTCTCCGCTCCCCATTTCCACCAGTCGTCGAGTCCCTCAGTTGAAAGGGGGATCAGGCGTCGGGTACGGGAGACCCTGGCGGAGACAATATTGATACAGTTCGTATTCAGTCATGCATGCCTGGCAGTTGGTCCAGACGGTGTTGTAATTGGAGCATTCCACATTAGGGTGTGGATGGGGTCCGTGGCCATCGCTACGACGTTGCCGGCATACTTGGAACTCATCATGACTTCCGGTATGCGCACCACATCGGTTGCAGTACAGTGTGATATGGTATACAGTACACAGAATTGCGGTTCGTGCAGTAGGCTGTACCGTTTAGAAGTAATCCAAGGGTTAATTAGAGAGTATAATGTATAGTAGGGTGGTCAGTTATTGATAGGAGGGAAACTAAATTGTTAGTTAAGAAAGAGCGAAAAAGGTGAAGAGAATCCTAGAGGCTCAAAATCAATATAAAGTAGGAATCCCAAGCTTTCACTGTCATTCTAAGATGAGGATTCAAACTGCCAGTGTCAGAGAGACAGTGACTGATATGATAATATAGCTGACAGATGACAGCATAGCAATAGAATTACATTACATTACATGCTGCCAGTGCCAGCACTGAAGAGGAAGAGGAGCGACTGTTGTTATCAGCGTCGGCACTTTCAATCAAGAGGAGGACGTAAATCATCAAGAACTTCACTAGCCTAACACAATAACCCCTTACTCACTCAAGGTTCTCAACAGCGTTCTCCAGCGATATAAAACAAACTGCAGCGGGTCAGCGTCTTGTCCTCAAGCAACTAGGGGCATTTGGTTGCTCCAACTTGCTTCTCCATTCATAGATCGACCAAGACATTGTAGCCAGATAGGCCGCGTGACCCATCACGAACTTGAGCTTGGCAACATGCTGCATGCACTAGATCCTGATCCCAACAAAACGCTATCTAACAGGTCGATTCACTCCGCATAGCCCCAAGGGACAGCTCTATCAACCACAGCAACCTCTCCTATACGTTAGAGGATGAAATTGGGGCCTTTCCCCCTTTGATTGAATAAAAAGAAACCATAGCCTTTATTTTCTATTGGGTGAAAGTTTCAGCTATCTTTGTTGGGAAAATCATTGACTGTTTGAGTAATTGATTATCGCTTCCAAATGTGCCGATGAAACTGGCTGTAAGTCCAAATCTATATTTGTGCTAGTCGGTGTACCCTCCAACCTCGTCCAAGAACTTATAGTATCTCGGCCCCTTGGCGATCCTCCATCTCTTTCCAAATAGGACAAGAGGAACAGCGGCGAGGACCGACAGCAAGACCATAATACCAAAACAAGTCATGGTCCAACCATATCCAGCGGCTTCGATAAACGGCTGGACAGAATACGAGATGGCGAAATTGACCATCGAGGAGCACATGGCTAGTACAACGACTAGCTCTCCCGATATCTGCGAGTGTTAGTCTTTTTCTGGAGAGGGGATCGGTTAAAAGGCTTACTCCTGGGAAGCAGTCCATGGCATATGCAGTGGCAATCGTGCAAGCTCCAACCTGATGGGAGATCATGGCGCCGATACCGATGGCGATGGTAACCCAATGAGCTTCCATCTGGGCACCCCAGCCATAGAGCATGTACCCAACCGCAGCGAAGACGAAGCAAGGAACGAGTGTGTAGAGTCGCATCTCAGGTTCTTTGACACCACCATTTCGTCGAGCCAAAGTAATGACGACTTGGTCGCTTAGTACACCTATGCCCCAACCAATGATGTCTCCCACCAAAGCGGCGAAGAACACAAGACCAGTATTGGTGGTGCTGAAGTTGTAGGGTGGTTCCGTGAGAATCTCGGAGATAGTGTTGAAGGAGACAATACCGGCAGTGGCCCCGAAGGCATAGATAAACGCAGCCTGGGGTTACGTTATTAGCGGAGACCGGTCATAACTTGAGTAGAAATACTTACGATGACGACATTGGGAAAGCCCCAGAGGAAGAAAGGGCGGCGAAAATATTGCCAGAAAGTTGTTTTGTTCTGGGGATATCTTACCCACGGCTTCAAGATTTGTCGGTAAGATCGCTTGGGAAAGTCGTCAACAATACCGTTGGCCTGGCTTGAAACTGGTCTGAGTTCCAGCTTCTTTCCTGCACTAGACTTCTCTGCTGTCTCTTCATCCTTCTGGGAGGGAAGAGGAGCCGCCTGCAACCCAGTAAATAGGAAGCGAGGGAACAATGTCTCCTCGAAAGAAAAGGTGAATGCAATCAGAACAAACGCGAAGATGAAGCCAACTATATTCTGTGACCACCTCCACCCGACAGTGTCAGACATGCTGCCACCAGAGATCAGACCCAGGCTGTCATAAGGTCAGTACAAAGTCCTCACAGAGGCTGATCGCGGCTAATCTTACATGGAGCCAAGCTGCTGTGCAAAGAGATAAACTGACAGCATGCGACCACGCTCATGAACGAAAAACATGTCGAAGATCTGCATATCAAGTCAGTAACTGTCCAGAAGCTTAATACCGGCAAGCCACTCACAGTAAGCTGAATGATGGCTTGGTAAGCAGATGTCCCGATTCCATTGACTATCATGTTAAGCATCCATTGAACTGTCCCTTCAATGGCAGCGAGCCAAAAGCCAGTGGCGAGACAGAGGCATGTTGTCGCGAGAAAGACTAGCTTTCGGCCTAGGATGTTTGCAGTGGGCATCCACCAAATATTGACAAATCCCTTGAATAACAGTGAGTAGGAGCAATAGAGAGGGGAGGAGACCTAACACACCAGAAGAAGATAGTTCAAGGCGCTGCCACCGTTCATGTTTGTCAGAGAGACACCTGTGTCTTTACTGACAGTAGTCCAAGCGGCTATTGTCTTATCAGCAACGCTGGTTGAGGAGGGGTCTTCAACACTAACCACCGAGTGTGTTTTCACCGAAGGAAAAGGCGCAAGCGTAGAGTGCTACTAGAAGCAACTGGTAATGCTTCTTCCGCTTCGACCACGTCTATACGACCGTTAGTGATTCATACGTCATAAGCTTTGAGTATCAATCACTCACGAGCGGATCGCTTCCACAGCTCGTTGGCTGCGGAATGAGAACGATGTCAGACTGTCCGACATGATCGCTGTTATCAAGCTTGTGATTGACTTTCAGCACTGTTAGCTATTTTTCGAGGCCAGAATGAATATACTTGCATACCGTCAATGAGTTGTTCTGTTCCTGGAACAGCTTCACGATCGATCTGCAGAGCCATGATTAAGATTATAGTGCGCAGATGATGTCTGGTTGTTCCTCGATGAAGACGAATCCAAGGTGCCAAGCGGGTGATTTATATGCTTCAGCGCTGGTGTCTGTTGGTTGCAATCTCCGGATGATTCATTCCGACGTGGCTTATCAGTTGGTTGATTGTTGATGGCAATTCGGATACAACCGTGAAGGTCCAAGCGAGGGAGGCAGATCGCCTGATAACAGCCACATCTGATAGTCGCCGAAAAGCGCCTATCTGGAATCTAGGGTAACGACTAGTCAATATAAAGGGCGCGTTAGTGACCATCTTTACCCCGGATCTGTGATGGAGTCTAATCCTTCGGGATTGACTAGTCTCTCGTGAGCGTAGTCCACTTTGAAGATGGCCATTGTCACGTAATAGCGCGGTGCAGGATGCGAAAAGACTTGGATAGCGGCATAGCGCAGCTGGAATTGTGCAATTTACCTTCTAAAAGTAGTAAGATCGAGGTTAATCTTAACATGATCATGGTATTGCTCATGACGGAATATCGATGTCAGACAACATGTGATAATCTGCCCCGCGTTCGGCTGGACCTTCCCTAAACTAAGCCGCGAAGCGCTTATCTCAATGGGTATCTCAAGCCTTATCAGAGTCAAGTTTCCTTTCCACCTCAACGCCATATGTTAGTGGCTCGACCTCAAGCCGCTATCTGAATGACCCAAATATTGGGTCTGACGAATGCCAGTAGTTGCACTCGGTAGCTAGCCAATTGATGAAAAGTGTAAGGTTCAACTGATTGATAAAGCTATGATTACGCACAGTATCACGCAGGGAAGACAGTGGCACTATGCTTGGAAGATAATCAAAGATATCGTATTATATACTATGAAGTTGGATATCGTCAATCCAATAGATACGGCCGGCAGATCATCACTGCCTTGTCTCAAAGAGTGACATAGGAACGCGCTGCTTCGGAGCCATTGGCAACTAAGAATGGCCGTCCAAGATTTAACACTTGCCCTTCTCGAGAGTGGTCCTGTAAGGAGTTAGCATAGCTCATACCTGTAAATGTCAGCGGGAGACTTACTCTGTGTGCCAGCTCTTCATGCGTCCCTGACCTCCCTCGGGGCACTTGGAGATAGGAAGAACGAGGTTTCGCTGACACTCCTTTGAAGGAAGACCCTGTCGAATTCCCCACTCATTGTAAATCTCAAAGATGAACTTGCCATCACCCGACGGCGCATCAACACACTTGGTCCTCTTCTCACCAATGTTGTAAACGCCTTGCGCGCCATTGCTGCACCACTCAGTAGCAGCCTTGGCAGCAGCAACCTTGTTACTTCCCCAAGGAAGAATATCCAAGCCGCCATAACAAGCCGCAATCTCGGGGTACTCAAAGCCAATGGTGCGAACACACACATTGGCGTCGGCCCAGAGGCTCAGGCAGTCATTGCCGACGGTGGGGTTCCATTCCTTGAATTGGTCAAAGGAGATGCCGAATTGGGCGGAGATTTGGAGACAGTTGTCGCCGGGCTTGACGTAGTAGAAGACGTCACAGTTGTCGACCATGCCGGGCTGGATGGGGAGGGGAGTGGTGATGCCGTTGTCGCCCTTGATGGACTCAATAGCTGTGGCCTTCTTGGCTGTAGCGCTGGGACCGGCGGCAAGGACACCTGCGCTGGTGGAGAGAAGAGTTGCGATGGTAGTGAACTTCATTGTGACGATTAGGTATTGATATTGAACTCGCTGTATGTTTGTTCCTCGAATGGCTGAATGAGCTTGAGTAATTTTCTACTGACCACGGAAATGTCTTCGCTTTATATAGATTTTCATTATGAGTATCATCCTCCGATTCAACCTCGCCGAGCAAAAAAAATATCTCTCAAAGCCTTCGGAGTATCCCATTTTCACAGCACTAATGCAGGGCAGATTAGGCTGCTGCCGCCCGCGCCGACAAAAAGTCCCCTGAAAATCACATTCTCACCAATAAGGACCATCGCCAAGATGAGGTTGGTTCGTTTGTAGAAATAACCGAGCTTCTTGGTGTGAGGCATGGAGCGGCACAGGTGGATCGGTCAAATATTTCCGCATCCCGGATGACTCGAAAAGTCGTATCATTAGAGCCCTATGAGGCCTAAGGCTGACACCCGAGGGCCCGGAGAATTCTTTCACGATGTGGAGTTAGAGTGGTTTTGCAGTGTGGGAAGAATAATGCTACCGTTGTGACCCTACTAGGGTCGGGGATTGCCTGGTTGGGAAGGCAGTGCGAGTTGTTTGGTATGCTACGTTGTATTGAAGGTAAGCTTCTATTCAGCCGCAGGCTAGTTTGTGAAAAACGATCCTTAGAGCTGCAATTAAGCTCGTATTGAATATATATAATAGCACTTATGGACCCTAAGCCAATAGGACGATACACGTGTGTCGCCAGCGTCAGATCGCAACGTTCAACGTTGGGTCAGCAATTTTCTTGGTGCCATCATTGGAAGTCCACGATACGAGGAAATGCTGCGATGTAGCCTAATCCTCCTTCACGATATCTGAGCTTCGAAGTGCATGGTATTCAGCCGTCGGGCGAGTACCCTCCAGTGTCTGAACAGCCGCCATGCGTCTGGCATTTAGAAGATCCAGATTGATCTGAGGTCCCGTGAAGGAGCCCTTTTTCGTTGTGAACCAGAGGGCTATGACAAACGCTACCAGTCCGGTGAAGACGACGGAGACATAGCTCATGTTCTCAGGAGTTACTGGCATGGTTGTAGGGAAACAGTACAGGATATCGAGAAACACTACCCACGCAACCGAGATGGCATTGATAGCAGCGCCGTATTTACCGAGACTAAAGTACCGAAGTGGCAAGACTCGATCGCGTCCTCGGTATAGGAGAACAGCCTGAGGAATGACGCAAGACGTTTGGAGAAAAATGATGGCAGCGCTGACCATGGCTGAGAATGCGGTTGACGAACCAAGGAAAATGAGACCGTATAACTAGAAGTAAGGGTGAGTAAGACCAGATTGATATAGTTTGTAGATATGCACTAACAGTAATGAAAACTGCAGAAAGAAGGAGTGCATTGACAGGGACCTGGAACCTGGGATGAACGCGGCCCCAAAACTGCGAGTATGGCAAGGCACCATCACGTGAGACGGCCCAGAGTGTACGTGACGAGGTTGTCGCTATAATGTCAGCCCAGGTTTTATCGCGAGAAATAAACATACCATTAGCGACAAGGTTGGCGAAGAAACAGAACGCGAAAAGCGACATCAGCACTGACGCAGCAGGCCGAGACCCAGTGCCCTGATAGTAAATCTTAAACAGCGGCAACCCGGTTGTCGTGTTGAGTACGGCTGGTAAATCGGAAATGGCATACATGAGAGCCGTTGCAAAAGGGAACGCGGTTAGTAAGCCCATGAGTAGCGGATATATCATCACCTTAGGCACATTCTTGGCTGGATTGGGTATCTCTTCACAAAGATGAGCTCCACAATCACTTCCAAGAAAAGCATAAACAGCATTGCCTACCGCCAGCATGAGTGCAAACCCGTCACTGGACCAGCCAGTTCGGTTGGTAGTATCGGTGAAAATAAAATCAGCCGATGCATGGTCTTTCGTTACGACAAAGAGCGTTATCGTAGTCGCGCTGAGAGTAAGGACAGATAAGATGAAGACCATCTTGTTGAAAAGAGGAATCCACTGCGCTGTGAAGATGTTGGCGGCTGTGGCGATCCATATGAGAGCGACGTATATCAGATACTGGTGCCATCTCTTTTGATCCCAGTTTGGATGCCATGCGCCGACGATATCGAGGATCATGGATGAGACGAAGTTGGAGACTGAGCTTGAAGCGAGCCACCAGCCGATAACACTCATCCAACCATTTCTATCAAAATTATCAGTATCCCAACGTTGCCTAACTAAATCCTGGTACTGACAGATAGGATGCGAAAGGCTTGTAGTCATCCCGCGCAACCATAAAAGACCAATAGTACTGCGCCCCAGCAACAGGATATGCAGATGCAAGCTCGGCCATACCCAGCGATACGATGGTGGTCATGACGCCAGCGATAGGTAACGACCATAAAGTCCCGGCTGAAGACGCCTCAGTTAGACTAATTCCGATTGAAGAGCCCGTTCCGAGCCATGTACAGGTCAGAGTGAATGACAGTGCACCCAAAGACCAGAGCGAGAAGCGACGCGGCATGGCTTGCACGTAGCCAGCGGCTTCTAGCTCGAGGGTATCGTCATTGCTGGCCGCGCTTGATGAGGCACGCGACATTTTGTCGGTTTGTGATACGAGAGACCACGAATGCTTCACCGTCGGGTGAAAACTCAACGATGGTCGCTACGGCAAAAAAGTCCCTGCTGCCAAGGTTTATGCGAGGAAGTCACACTGCAATACTACACTTCAAGCTGAGTTTCGTGAAGTGGAGGATCGCGATACAGGACGAGAAAGAGAATGAAAACTGGGAGACGTGAACCCCCTCATCTTGATGCGCTGTCGATCACGAGGCAATGTCTCACTTGAGTTGCACAAGATGTCCGAGCGACACCCAATGAGAGTCTCGAGGCGTTGAGTTGTGCAGAGAGATAAGAGATTAGAAATTATGCTCATATGCAGCTTCAGCCAAGTTTTCATAAGCAAGTTTCTCAGCTCGCGTGACGTAGCCAGCACAAATACCTGTGTTCAGCAAAACGGGTACAGGGTTCCGATCTTACAATATCTGATGAATAAAGAAGGTCGATTGTGTAAGATTAATCTCAAGATAAAATCGGCAACTTAGTACGGATAGTAGCCTCCCCCAGGATGTCCAATCGAGCCACGCAAAAGACCGTTCAGAATTGGGAAAATGATAGATATAGCTGACACAGTTCCTATAGCCGATCCGGAAATGCAAAAGTTTCCATTCATGACAGCATAGTCAAAGCCCATTAACCTCTTTAGCATTCAATCACCTCAGCGTGGTTGGTAGTCTTACCGATCCAGAGAACCCAAGCAGACACGAACGCGCCCGTGCAAGGGATCACAGCCAATAGGCCGAGACGTCTTTTGAGAAAGCGACGTTTCCAAAGCATGGAAATACCAACAAACAGAAGTATCGCACCGCATGCGACAAGGCTGCTTGACCCGCTGCGCAGGAAGAGATTGGCATCACCATTTGTGCCCATCGCATAATCATCGTACATGTCATATGTATCACAACCATCAGGCATCTCCCCAAAACCGCTGACCCTCAAGAACATGAGTGCGCCAGGAAGTGCCAGGACACCTAGCACACAGTCTTGGAAGAGTACATCGGTCGCTGTATCGGTGAGAGGCTCGTAGAAGCAAGCTGATAACATGACAACAACCCAGCCAACACGAGGCCTGGTCAAGTAGAACATGATGAGCGGTCCGATACTGGTATTCAGCCCGGAGGCCTTGACAGCCATGGCACTAGCGACACATTGCACAACCGTCATGGCGATAGTCGCCAGAGTGTTGTAGGGCATCCATGATAGAGCTTCTTTCGGTGATCCATTGAGATGGTTATAATCCCAGAATTTGAGCTTATTTCTTGCTTTTCGATTACCGAGGGTCAGATGCGTGACTATCGCCGAGAGATGATTGACGATGAAAGGTAGGAGGATGAGAATAGTGGCATTGCAGTCTTTGCGGGGGAGAGAGCTGAGTCCCGTCGGGACTTGACAGTTAGGTGCATTTTCATCGCCGTAAACCATTTTGACAGTAAGGAATTGAACTTGAGTAACGTTTCACAGAATGCGCCTTTGCTGAAAATGCCCTTGGATTTAGATCTGTTTATAAGTCGCACGACTACAGACTCTAACCTGTTCAGCCCGATATGCTCCCATTCAGCCCTGCGAACAAAACGCCTGTGCATATCGCGGCATATGATCATTTCTCCCAAGCGCAAGGCCTGGACGCAGCCAATATTGACGCCAGTTCGTCTGACGCTTATGTTGATTCGTCGGGGGATGATAGTCTTGGTGCCAAGATACGCCATACTTACAGGGGTAGGCAGAGCTGAAAATTAGGGGTTGGAGATATTGCATTCAGCCGCTTCTTAAACTGATTAAGCATATTCATTGGAGATATCGAGCAGGGGCCTTGTGAGAAGTGGTGAGTTCTCTGGTTCTACTTGGTCTGGATGCTGCTCAGCGTTGCATTGAAGAGATGAGTGACCCAATAGTGGTCTGAACGTGGCTACCTTGATAAAGAACCTCCAGTACCTGGCTGTTAGTCCGCTTCAGCGTATCTCACCGAGATCTTAACATCATACCCCGGTTTAGGAGAAATGATACCCAGCATTGGCACTTTATCATTCGCCTCCGGAAACGGCTGGCTCTAGCAACGCCCAATAGGCTGAATCTCATACCGTGTGACAAGGGTCGCGAGATAAGCCGAAGCCGCGCTGAGAGTCGTCCAGGACATAACGTCTGGCCTCCGCCGAATAGTTTGTACTCTCGCCGAGTAAAATTTCGGGTTGTCGATGAACCTGCCAATATTAAAGTGTTACGAGTTCTCACCCAGTCTTTCTTATCAAGATGGAATTTTCGATGAGGCATTACATCGTTGCCAGTCTTGAGCCGAAGGCCCGCGGTTGTTGCGTGAGTGTCTTGGACCAGACGCCGAAAGCAGGATGAGCCCCTGTGGAGTGGCGTTGTCTCGTAGTATGTCGCGTTCAGCTTTGAACAGAACAGCAGAATTATGTCCATGACTTATCCCAAGCTTTCGCGTCTAATCCTCAGCCGTTATCACAAACGGAGCCACATCTCGTCTTCAGTCCTGCGGCATCTCGAAACACCACTCTTGAGGATCGATAGCAGCGTCTATAGAGTCTTGGATGTTGGTACAGCAGCCTCCATACTTCCACGTCTGGCGATTGAACGTTCGAAGTAGTCCAGGGGAGTTCTTGAATAAGGAAGTACTGGAGAAGCTCTTTGTAGAAGACTTGACTATAATACTACTAGTCTACTTCAGCATGTCGTGCACATTGCCTTTTCCCGTTATGAAAGGGCTGCGCTGTCGCATAACTCTGTCGAGTTCTGATATGAGTTCAACGTAGAATTTTCGGAACGAGGTTTAGATCATGTCTGCGCGTATCAGATACGCGATGCAGGCACAAGCTATTAGGGCTTCCGACTAAAAGTAGCGCTCTCACAAACATAGTTCGGGCAGCATCCTGGCTGGGTCAAATTCTGCAGGGCAGAGACCCTAGATTAAGCGCAGATGGCTATTATTGACTCCATTTACACTGCGGTAAGGTTCGGGTTTGAAAAGAGGCTTCAGCCCCCAAGCCACAAAGGTAAAGGACACCNNATACTCGTCGCCCTCACAATCGCACTAGGATCTTGCTTTTGACTCCTGACACAATCGCCCAAAATTGGTCAAGTTACATGGGTAGGTAATAATCCAAGCCTGAAATTGTTCACGAGTGGTTCTAACAGCTTAAGGAACAAAGTTTTGATTAGCATTGGTACAGGTGGCTATTGACTGACGACGTTAATTAGATACAAGTAAATTGAAAATTCAGCCGAGGTTTGCTACGCCAAAGTGCTACGTACGAGGCGCGTGATGTGAGCCATCAGATGACAGGTAGCCCGTGGGAAAGCCTCATAACTGAATTGTGGCATGAGGCCCTTCTAAGGACATCCGTTTGCTGAAATTTGTGCCCTCGTAGGACACTAATTGTCCTTCCACATATGGAACTTAACTAAAGTTCTATATTCCTGGACATCTACTCCACCCTCTACAATGTATCATTTTATTCCTTCGGCAATCGTGTCGGGTAGCTGGTATACGGCTTGAACTGACTTTCTAAGAGTCTTGTTTTGAGTTGATAGTCTCCACAGCTGATGGCTCACATCACGCCCCTCACACGCGTGTCATTTTATTCTCTCTTATTTTTCTCCTCTTACTTCTACAGTACATCAACATCTCAGAACCGACATCACTCAGCTCTGAACAGCCACACGACTTCACATGGCTTTACAATTCGCTATAATCTACATCTTGGTCGTCGGACTCGGCATCCTCAGCGCCTACCACAATGGCATGTTCATCGAGTTCGTAGAGGAGGTCCACAACATGGGTATGAAAACAAGTCCATTTTGTGGACAAGTGCTAACGAGCAGAAGATCACTGGAATCTTGATCTAGAAACAGATGACGAGGATTGGGACTCCGACGAAGAAGAAGATGATGGCGATGAGGATGAATCGGGTAAGTATGGTTACTGTGTGAGTCTAGGTATGTATACTAACCAACTATCCACAGATGATGAGGGCCATTCTTCTGGCGCAGTCATTCAGCAGACTGGGAACTCCGATAAAGCCATATCCAGTAAATGAAGCGTTTCAGACCCAAAAGAATTATTCGACAATAGCAATGCAGGTAAACTTGGAAGCATTTCCTACAATTCAAATGCTAACAATCTTTATAGGTTCCACTTGAACCAAAAGTTCGGCGATGATGCTCACTCTTCAGGCGCTAGGCTCCAGCTTTGACAGCTTTGTCTCAGGTGCAAGCCTGGTAATGTCTGCAAGCCGCATTCATATGGCCAGAATAAAGATTTTAGGCAGTCTTTAATTCGACCGTCAACGATTGTGGCCATTAGTTCTTATTTTTCTTGCGCGACTACATCAAGTCACTCAAATCTACTGATTCAGTACCAATTTGCTTTGAACCACCATCTCAGATTAGTTCAGGCAGCTAATAAGACTCCATCAAAAGTAGAACCACCGTCTGTCAATCTCAGTCAGTATACTCTCTGTAAAGATCAAGGGAAGGATACAAATACGGGGGTAGTGATTAAAATGGACAAGATCTTCATGTTGCATCGAAACTCTCATGGCCCATTCACAATGTCACCTCCTCCCCACAGAACACTTCACCCATGCATGAAATAGGTGGGGGAGCCAGGCAATGCGAGATAAATAATTTGACCGCCATCTGAGTTTTCTTCTGTCACAAACCATTTTACCTTTCTGCATGCAGTCAGACTGAGACCAACAGATTCCTGCCTGTCAGATCTCTTGGCCTTTTTCGCTTATCCTCACGATGTCTTCGCCAAAGTCTCCCGACAAGTCACCAAATTCTCCGCGGTCCCCTCGGTCTCCGCCTGAGGCTGCTGAGGCCCCCGCGCGAGATGAATTCATTCAGCCCGTCAGTTCATAACCATTTGTGTGGTTTCTACTACCCTGCTGATGTACTCTTTCAGGATACTGATTCTGACTCTGCGTATTCTTTGGCGTAAGATGGCAGGCACTGACACCGGGGTAGGCTTCGCTAATATGGCCCAGAACGGATGTCAGTGACACTGAGTCCCTGCGCTCGTCTATTATGAACTACAAGTGGGTTCATGGTAGACGCTTCCATGCATATGGCGATGGAACCTACTGGTGAGCCCTAAGAACATGCAGGTAGTAATTGTCGCTCACACGAACAGGGGAGCGAATGACGATCGGCAGCAAGAGGCCGAAGATTTGATGCAAGTCTCACTTCCAAAGGGTTTTGATCTCATTCTTTCTAACTAAGCTCAGCCATGAGCTGTTTCGGGCAGTCCTCGACGGCAAGTTGTATGAAGCTCCGATCGGCAAGAATCCGCAGGTTTGTTGCTACCTATCCAGTTCCATCTCAGTCACTGATTCTTGCAGAATGTACTTGATGTCGGCTGCGGCACTGGTATTTGGGCTATGTGAGTCACGGCCGTACTGCGAGAGTACCTCATACTGATGATGCCAGCGACATGGCAGACCTACACCCATCAGCTGAAGTCATCGGCGTTGATCTCTCGCCCATCCAACCAAACTTCATCGCGCCCAACTGCAGATTTGAAGTTGACGATATTAACAAGGAATGGACATTTCCCGAAAACAAATTTGACTTTATTCACATCCGCTACATGACAGGAACGGTCCCAGATTGGACTGAACTTCTCAAGAAAGCCCAAAGGTATACTACACCATTCGCCCCATCTTTACAGAGCTCTTCTGATATGGCTATAGACATCTCAAGCCAGGTGGCTGGATCGAGCATGTTGAACTCTGGGGAGACGCCAGAGCTGACGACGACACCATGAGCCCCGAATCTCCGCTCAAAACTTGGGTCAAGATCTTTAATCAAGTAGCAGAAAAAGTCGGCAACCCCTTCTTCTGGAACCCCGCCGAACATTTCGAGAAGGCAGGGTTGAAGAACATCACCGAGAAGAAGGTCAAAGTGCCCATTGGTACATGGCCAAAAGACAAGGATCTCAAGCAGTGGGGTGCATGGAACCGACAGTTTCTTCTGCAAGGATTGGAAGGCTTTTCTATCCGCAGCCTGACGGAGCTTCTGGGGGTATGTTCCTTGGTTATTATTATGTTTTGAATGAGCTAACATGGGAACTCTAGTGGGAGTACGAGAAAGCGCAGGTCTTTCTGGTGGAGATGCGTAAAGAGTTGTTGAACCCAAAGCTTCACTCATACGTCTTGGTGTACGTTTTTGATACCCTCAGAAAGTAATTTGTTGAGGCTAACATATCTTTACAGAACTACCGTATATGGTCAAAAGCCCGAGGAATAAGACAACCGGTCTTGAGAGGTTGATGACACTGTCAGTTATGAGGTAGTACCAAGTTTGTCAAGACTATGTCTATTTACTCCTTTGGTGCATCAACGTGACATGCGACTGTAATAACAGTTCTGCTTGCGACGATTCAAGAAATCTCTGTCATTTTGGCTCATTTGGTTAAGATCTCAGCCTGCCCACTCGCCCAATATTGCAACATAGTCGTCTCCAAAAGTTACAAACTAAAGCGGGCTTATTCTTCTCTTGTGACGGGTGCTTCTTCTGAATCCTCCGTCTCGTGACTCTCTCATGTGGAGGATTTGTGATGTAGGCATCAGTTGGAGTCCTCAATTCTCCCATTGCCCCTGACTCAAAAGCACGAGTGGCTTGTTCTCTTTGAGGCAGAGTTTCTTCCAGCTCCTCAGCTTTACGACCCTCCCTTGACCCAGTACCTCTCCTATCATCTCCGCAATTTGACTTCTCCTGGGCTACTAATCTACACGCGCTGTCACAAAACCTATCCCCGTCCTTTTCACAGAACCAATTGATCTTTTGTGGCCACTGATCAAATTGGTCTTCTTTGCCTACATAGCTATTGCGACATGCGTCGATATTACACGTCTCAGGCACGCCGGCAGGTCCATTGTATACGTATGACTCCCTGTCGATAGCATGAAACCAGTCGTGAGGCGCACAGCTCAAGCCCTGATTCGAGTAGCGTATCTTCCGATGGTAGTGGACAACAATGCAACTCTTATCGTATTTGCAGTGACCGCATGCTATTCTTTCAGGGCCAGAAAGAGCCAGGTTATGTTGGCGATGGCGATTCAAGAAGCCCCAGCCACCGCGGAGCCTGATAAGGTCTACTTCTGAAGGCAATACCTCGGAGCCATCGAAGTCGGATATTGCGTTCCATTCAGGTAACGTATTGGGACCACGTTGTGGTAGGTACAGGTGTCCTCCTTTCTGTCTGATCTTTCTGAGTGAGTCGTTAAGCTTATGTTGGTGGAGATAGCCACTTGGGTGGAGGGTAGATTGATTACTACCCGAATGCCCTCGCCATAGGATATGTAGCATCACCCCACTGCCTCCAGGGTTTGTGGCAAATACACTCGGTGTCTGATCGGTGTACTCGGAGTTGTCGCTACATGGTACCGTGTGATCTGGATGATCGCAGCTCGTCACGAATACCAACGTGTCTTCGGGCATCTCGTTTGGCAGAAGAAGCTTTATATCGGCTCTGTTAAGCTTTTTGTGGTCGCAAATTCGGATATATCCTTCGTTTGCAATGCAGACTCGTCCGCTCGGTAGCTTCGCTTGGTTTTCCAAAAAGCACAAGGGAGGATGATCCATATCGCAGGAATGGCAATGAAGGAGCTCTTCAGAATTACGAGGCGAAAACTTGCAAGTCGTTGAGTAACCGACCTTTAGTCTAGCCTCCCGACTTTCCTGGCAGTTTTTGCAGGTGATGAAACTTCTGATGAAAACCCCTAACGGTCCTGGCCTCCGCCTTCCCTCGGTCTTGACCTCGAGATCTCCTCCTTGATCACCACCCCTCGAGTGGACGTATACTGAAAGCAATGCAGGGCAGTGGGCTCAACTTGAGATGTATGTTTGTCTTTTAAACCATCTGCACACATTTGACAACACCGCCTGCGGGAGAAGGGATGCTTAATAAAGTCCTCTGCTAGCAATAGACGTCGGAATCGGCGAGAGCCCTGACCGAGGGCGAAGAAGGCAAAGAGCGATGTATCGTCCCATGGGCCCGATATGTAGGAGACGATCATCAACAGGATCTCGTCGGGGAGTCTTTGCAACATCGAGGGTTCGGAACGGCTGTAAGATGTTTCATCTTGTGGAAGTCGTGCAAGGATAGAAAGACTGATTCCTCGAGTTGGGATTAGTGGCTCGCTTCCCACGTGCCTCTCCATTTGCGACTCATGGTCAAACTTGCTCATCTTGGTTTCCGCCGATAATATATCCAAAACCATGCTCAAACCCGCCGCTCGTTGTGACTTTATTTTACATCTAAAGCGGGGTGACTCGGAATGGCCTGCGAGTTGATAGTACAGCCGTCTGAAACAGGGCGGTACGTGAAGGCAGTACGTGATAGTTATGATTTGCTCTGTACCGCCGGATACAAAGTTTAAGTGGAAATGAGAAGGAGTCGAGGGAGATGAGAGAGAAAGGCCGAAGAAAAAGGACAAGGTGTCACCATCTTGATCAGAGTCTAAATGCAATGTCAAGCTTTTGTGGATAAACTCTGTGTGTAGAGGTGGCAGGGCTTCAATCTCAACCGCTAAGTTAGGATCTCAGTTAGACTTCAGGCAGCCAACACGTGCAACAAATACACGAACCTTTCTACTGCAATTTAAGTTTCTGTCCTGAATCCTTGGCTATTATAATACAAGTATTTAATCTCTCTATAGTCCTTATCTTTTCCTTCTCTTTTGACAATATCTAAAGCTCATGACATCTCAGCCTCCTCTTTATGATAATGTCTGCTTTCAAATATATTTATAATATTGTGCCTACATGGGCTTGGATATTAATCGCACTGTTGGGACTCTTAGGTTTTGCCACTGAAAATGAAAAATCAGGTATAAAGGAATACACTACAGTAATACAGCAACTGACACTTAAAGCAGAGCGCGCTAATAGGGTCCGCCTCCTGAAAGAATCTCGCGATCTAAGAAGTATAGACAAATTCTTACTATAAACTATTAAAGTACTGATTTAAGTCACCTAGTTTCTTATCTTTCCAAAAGAGCGGACACCACGTGTAAGCGTTGCAAGACGCGCCGAGTCGAAAGGGAGCGCAGCGCAATTCACATTACTTGCGAGTTTGAGGCCCTCGATTCCTCCCGCCGCGTGACGCATCCCGAAGTGTGCTTCCCTTCCGCACGCAACACGCGGGGATCCTCCATCGAGAATCAAGTTTCTATCAAACTATGCCCACACAAAACACGAAGCGCCGGTCATATAAAAACCATTATTACCATGCGTATTGACGGAGAGTCTACGGGTCAAGATGCCGTATTCATAGCGGGCTGTGATCACGAGGATCACGTGACCACCGCGCAACCAAGGTCGAGGACCATATAATGAATTTGCCTAGTTAATCGATAGTACTGTGCCGCATTCTCCGCCAAGTTTCCAATTGACATGTTGGCTCTCACCCAACTACGCCGCAGGGCATGTCCCACTATTGGGTCGCATGGAGACGTCCCCGCTCCATCTGGAGATCTCACTCGCAAGCCTGGGGTAATTGACAGCGAAGCATGTGGCACGAATCTCCGGGGAACTCTGTGCCACATCAAATGTTGCAGTGCAGAGGAAGTGATCAACGTTTTCGGTCCTATTAGACGCCAACTAATCGTGGTTGGATAGCTGGTTTTGCGAAGGATCAACTCCACAGATTTTGGTGCGTTGGTTCGAGATCTGCTGGTTGATCTATTGGGTATGGGGTGCCGAACGTTGGGAAAGGGGACAGACTGGATGATCTCCGTAATTGCGGGTAACAGGCCGCCTACTAAATAAACAAAGACTGAAAGATGCTTTTAGTGTTATGTGGAACACCAAGGCGATTGAATAAGAGCAGACACTACGTTTGAACAAGTGGCAAATTGTGCTACCTACCCTGCACATTGGGATTTGATGTTCTTATTTAGGCTTGCTATTATGGTAGCTAGTTATTCCAGGACCTGTCAAATGCCTCAAAGACTGGACAGGGAGCCCTTGATGGTTCAATGCGACGTTTCTCCATAATCATAGCCTGGTCCACGGTATCGTGCAGCTACTCCGAGCTGTCAAGATCGTTTGAGGCTCAAACTTGCATGATGCTCGACTTGATAGCTTGTATTGGCGTGATGCAATGGCCTTCCGATGGCATGTAACACCAGGACCTATTCCGCTTTGGCCCTTGTTAAAGATGCGTATTCGCCAGGCCAACCTTAAAGAGTTTAAAATTTGTCTATCGACTGCGAGTGCGCATGCCTAACACCTTACCGCCTAACAGTTTGGCACGCCTCGCTGTTTTACAGCTTTCGAGTTTAGATGCCAATGTTCAATTAGTTGATGTTTGAGCCGGAGTTCCTACTCTCATGCCTCTCGGTCCTTTCTGAAGCGAGCAATCTCTAGCGATTCCCAAATCTCAAGATCTCAATCTGCCAAGTGCGGGGGGCAAGATCCAGGAACCCCAAAGCCAATCTTGGCTTCCATCACCACAATCACCCATGTACGCGTACCGATTGAGATAAACATTGGCATCAACGCACAGGCGCGGCCCAGACCCTCGGATTCAGCATAGAGTTTCGGTTTGGCTGCTTGGCGATGCCAGATGCAACGACGGAAAGGTTAGGCGAGAGAAACTTTGGGGGCTCCAACCCCAACATGTCATGCAAAGGCGGTGCGGACTTGGCCCAAACGGTTGGAGAGCGCTTGGAACTCGACCGAGATGCCGAGGATCAGCCAGGGTTGCATTCAAGACAGTTTCAGGGCGCAATAATCTGGGCAACATCAGGCGAGTTTTGGTATTATCGTTGGACAATCATTTATCCTCACGAGGTTCAATATCACGATAACTAGACCTGCAATGTCACTGATAACGGCAGTCACGTCGGCATTGACAAAAACTCGCTGAGAAAACCGTGAGGAGAAAGGCGTACGATGCTGTTGGTGGCTTGCATAAGCCAAGCGAGACTCAATTTTATGCGCTTGGGCCTCGTTTAAAATAAGCTTGTGCAGGAAAAATCGGGGGCGAACTTTGGGGTTGGCCGCAGTGGGGAAGCAAATCTTCAGTGACACAAGCTTGACGACAGAAAAGGCAACGTCGAATGGGGGCAGCAAGGCTCTGCTATTGACTTACCGTTCATCCTTGTCAGCTGTTCTCTGAGTTGTTGATCTGTGTGTAGCTGAGAACTCTTCGGCGAACCTTTCTATCGGTGCGTCGCATCAAGTCATGCGGAGAGAATAAGGTGTAAAAAAGAAGCATCGACCGTTTTTCGGCTTTGACAGCGAATTTTCTCCATTGTTTTAGTCGAGATGGTGTCTCATGACTCAGTCGAGGGAGCTGAGAGCTCAACCTGGTCTAGACTCACGGGCCAAGAGAGTCAGACACGGAGAATCGGCCAATGGGATATGACACGGCATTTGCCGCGCCGTGGCATGGAGGAGGTTAGCCGAGGCCTTTTAGCCAGCGACCAGAGGAGTCATTGGCAGGGAATGGGGGGTTGTTGAGATGCAGTATGCAAGGCATCATCGGTGAGGAGACAGTACAGTTTCTTCATCCTTGAGAGTATGAAGCATTAATATGATTCTTATAAAATAAAATTGGAATACTTTTGGCCGATCAAATACCCATCTCAACCTGTCAAACCTCTCATCTCGTACCCCAGAAATGGACCCGAGTCCGCGTGGGTAACCCCCATGGGGACACCATAACGTTAATAACAGCTTAACCTTAATCGACCCCATAAAACCGTCCATTTCAGTGCTCTCACTCGGATTTCTCTCCGCCGAATTGCCAAGGAACCAGGACATTCGATCCTGGATCAGGAATGGCACGTCACCTCGGGTTATCGACACCGAAGCACCGAAGTCATTGATTGCCCTTTCATTCTGCAATGCGGGGAAGATACGACTGATTGAGCCAGTGCCCCGTGGGGAAGTACCACCGAGATATCCCTGCCTGATCATCGGACTGGTGTCCACAGAACCAAAATGCGGAGTCTTTCTTTATATTTATCCTGCTCCTCCTCCCTCCCCATTGTTTTTCCTTTCCCCAGATCTGCATCTCTTCCTTCTTCATTCTTCCCTCAGACAGACTCGAAGCAATGGCGCCTCCGAATGAAACCTCCCACGTGGAAGACGGGCAGAAGGCTCCCGTGCACCACACTGAGTTCTCCGGCTACAACTCACAGGTCGAGCTCATCGAGGCCGCCGTGGCAGCTAGTGATGCGGAGTGTCTCCTCCCCAAGAAGGAGCTGTTCTCGCGATACGCGCCTGCTGTGGCGTTTAGCATGCTTCTGAGTGTTGCTTTGGTCATGGAGGGTATGGATGTTGGTCTTATCAACAACTTCTTCGCCCATCCTGCTTATCTCAAGCGTTTCGGTTGGCCTGATGCCAATGGCAAGCAGCATATCTCTACAAAGTGGCAGGGTGCTATTGGTGCTGGAAACAACTGCGGCTCTATCATCGGTCTCTTGATCAATGGTTACTTGCAAGCACGATTCGGCTCTCGACGAGTTTACATGGTATGACATTTCTCACCGCGTCTCATTTGAACCACGCTAATCTCACTAGTTCGCCATGTCTCTCATGGCCTGCACCATCTTCGTCCTCTTCTTCGCCGTCAACGTCGAAATGCTCCTCGTCGGAAACCTCCTCTGCGGTATCCCCTGGGGTATCTTCCAGACCCTCACCACCGCCTACGCCGCCGAGATCTGCCCCGCCGCCCTCCGTGGCTACCTCACCGCCTGGGTCTCCATGTGCTGGGGAGCCGGAAGTTTCCTTGCCACTGGTGTCCTCCGTGGCTCTCTCGACCTCAAAGGCGACGCTGGATGGCGAGTGCCCTACGGTCTTCAGTGGATGTGGATTCCTCCTCTGATCACCGTCGCTTTCTTCGCCCCCGAGTCTCCCTGGTACCTCGTCCGTCGCGGTAAGCTCGAGGCTGCTGAGCATGCCCTCCGCCGCCTTGCTCGCAAGGGTCACTACACTGATGAGTCCATGGCTCAGACCCTTGCTCTCATGAAGCATACCAACGAGATGGAGAAGATTGAGGCTGAGGCTGCTAGCTTCAAGGACTGCTTCCGAGGAACTAACCTTCGCCGAACTGGTATTGTCTGCATGGCTTGGGTCATCCAGATTCTCAACGGTCAATCCATCACCAGTTTCGCCGCCATCATGCTCAAGTCTATTGGTATGAGCAACACCATGGCTTTCAACTACAACATGATCATCCAGTCCGTCAACATCATCGCCACTGCTGTCGCCATCTGCCTTATGGGTAGAATCGGACGCCGAACCTTTTACTTCTATGGTTCTTCTGGTATCGGTGCCTGCATGTTGATCATTGGTATTCTCGGCTTCGTTCCCAAGGTCGACAGTGTCGCCATCGTCACAGCTGCCTTCCTTGTCGTCGTCCAGTGTATCTTCAAGGTCTCTCTCGGCCCTACCACCTACGTCGTCGTTGCCGAGACCGCCTCCAACCGTGTTCGCGCTCAGACCATCGTCATCGGTCGTGCTGTCTACGTCTGTGGTCAGATCATTGTTCAGCAGCTCAACCCCCGTATGCTCAACTCCAGCAGTGATGCTTGGAACTGGGGAGCCAAGACTGGAATGTTCTACTTCGGTCTCTGCTTCATCTGGGCTGTTTGGATCTTCTTCTTCCTCCCTGAGACCATGAACCGTAGCTTTGCCGATCTTGACTATCTCTTCCAGAAGAAGGTCAACGCTCGCAAGTTCACCTCCACTCCTGTTGACTGTAAGTTATCTCCAACCTCCAGTGATCGATCATTACTAACTTTGAAACAGTGTTCGAGATTGTCGGACCTGACAGGACTACCGATAAGCTTCAGGGCATTGAGGCTGTCACTCCCGTCAACACCAACACTGCTGGACCTGAGATCGAGGGAACCAAGAAGCCTTAATTGTTTGATACTCTGAGTTGATGTAATGGATTTTTGGTGATGATTGGCATGACTAGCAAGCGATGTTGATGCATGGGTCCAGCCTATAGCGCTATTCTACTACCTGAAGAGACTTTGGATACCCAAGCATGACCTGACTAGCCTTGGTAAACTGTGACACACGTGTATAATGGCGAATGAGTTTGTAATACGTTTTCGTGATATTTGTGTGAACCTTGTGGATTTTCAGCGAAATAGAACTTGAAATCCTAACTCAAGGTTTGAGATTGAAGCCCTGCCACCTGTACGCACCGAGTAAGCAAGTAACTCCAGGACTATTTCTTACTGACCGGTACGCCACCACTCTGCTGTGACATTCACGAAGCCGGGATTGAACTCACTTACTAGAAACTGAAACGTGAATATCCAGTTCCGCTTGAGCCGATTAGATAATACCTGGCCTGGTCGCATGAGGGCCATGTCCCGAGTAGCCGAAGAAGGAGCCCAATTGGGATATGGGCGAACAGTTGCCGTCTCTTGATTGAACTTTGAATTCTCTAATTCCGGGCGTAGTTAGAAAATGATGTATTACAACACGCTGGTGGATAGAATAACCGATGCTGAAAGTAACCGGAGTGAGAGGCGATGATCCATTTCATTTCCCCCAATCTCCAGGCTTTACGAATTCACAAGCCCAGGAGTCTTGTCGAATATGGCACCAGAAACGTGTATTGGCAGAGGGTCATGGGCTGGCGAGATCAGATTGGTCGCCTCTATCTGGAGTCCATGGCAAAGTTGATTTGGCTCATTTACGAAATGATCTGATGTGGAAGTTTCAATGTCATTAAAGTCGAAGGGTGCAATATCACTGAAGAGATCAGGGTGTACAAAGTCCAGGTACTGAATTTTACTTAGGTGTGATTCTTGTTGCTGAAGACCCGTGTTTCCGGAATTATTGAGCTCATCTTGGTCATTGAGATTGTTCCTAGCGTACCATAATGAGTTTCTCACATCTCTGTTTAACATGTGCTCAGATTCCTCGATTATTCTGATGACAGAGAAGTATTCCATTTGTGGTGGTGCGTGCAGAGATGCAAACTCGAGGTTATATCCCTTCTTATACCCTCTTGGTCTCTTCTGCAATGCCCTAGGGCTTGTAATAAGATTTATTAGTTATAGTAAAAGCTTCTAGGTAAAAGCTTATATCAGAAAAAAAAAATATTGTGTTATCATTCATTATCTGTATTTGCAGCCTAAAGCTTAACCTTATAGGCCGCCTCAATCCATAGAAGTATTCCATCGCAGGACTGTGTTCGGTTACATGCCATTCACCACTAGCATCAGACTCATTGTGCCCTCATTCAACACCTGTGTTTGCAGTCTAAACTAAAGCTTTGTCTTTGAGCAGCAGTCAACTTCATAGTCGCCTAAGAGTGGAGTCGACGGGCCTGAGGAATCATGCTGAAGGTTTGTACCACCAGCCATCATGTGCTCAGAAAGCCACTCGGAGAGCGCAGCTCGAGGCTTAATGTAGTATGCTAGTCTCTTGATTGTTGTTAGAGGCACTCACGTACTGTGCCAGCGGCTTATTGACTGCGATTTGATGGGGCTCTTTTTTGTGAGAAAATGTGACCAAGCGTAAGCTGAGCATCTGACCGCAGTGGCAATTATTATACAAGTAGGGATAGGTGTGTGCATCTTCTACGACTGTGCGAGGCCAATGATTCACTGCCTCAAAGTTGGCTCTTACCAGTCAATGTAGTGCTTCCGTCTTGTGACTCCTCTCGGCTTTCCAACGAGTACCATCATCACACTTACTTACTACATCAACATTAACATCAATATCATGGCTGTCCGACTAGCCAAAGCCTCTGAATCTTGCCGCCACCACGCGCATTGCCTTCCGCGGCTTCAGCCTATCTCCATGGAACGCATTCTACCGCCCTTTTGCCTCCGCATACCCCCAGGATGTTGAGAGGTCGTACCTTCGAGAGCAGCAAGAGGCTCTGGGCGACCAAAACAAGCTTTTCACCGTCGTCAAAATTCAGGCTGAGGCCCAGGACACCAAGCAGGTGGTGGGCTTTGCCATTTGGAACTATGCGCAGTAGCAGGAGCGAAAGAGCGACACTGTAGCCATCGAGCTCGCCGATGACAAAGGTTCTTAGACCACGCTCTAGCCGACCAAAGACATTCGCTGACTAAACCAGACCGCAGTGTTGATCCTCGTCGAGCCAGTATCCTCTTCAGCGCCACAGAAGATGCAGTTCAAAGGTGAGGCCTCTCATACCACTGTCGCGACATCAACGAAGCGAAGCCAGCTGACACTTCCTACCATAGGTATCTAGGCGGTCACATGGAGCTTGATAACATGGCAGTCGACCCCGACCACTTCCGCAAGAGCTACGGCACACTTCTCTGTCGCCATGGCATGGGAATCGCCCGAGAAGACAATGTTTCTGTTGGTGTCATTGCAGTAAAGCTGCGAATGAAGCTCTACGAGTATCTTGGGTTTGCCTGTACTACTAAAGTCTCTCTCGCCGATGACCGTACTGGCGAGGATGCCAGTGTTGATTTATGGGTGCAGGAATGGAACTCAAAGGATAACTAAGTAGTTAAGGTGGAAGATCAGTAAACTGCAGCATATGGTTTCTTATTGAAGTCAGTTAATAAATATCGCAAACCTCACTTCTAGATACCTTTATAGTGACTCGCTCGATAGGAGGATATAAGAAAACTTTGAGAGCCTCTATCCTAAGTACTAAAATCGACTGTAGTATATTGAGGATGCTTTAGTGGAACTTGATATCAGTTTCATTATTATTCCTTGATTCTATATTGGCTGTTTTGTTTCCCCTTCAAGCTCAGTGAAGTAATATTAAAGGTCGGTAGGTAGTTAATTGCTTGGCTTCCACTATAGTGGACTTATTACTGTCTCAAATAAGACATCCTCTATCTGGCGCTATAACAGGTAAAACTAGACTATAGCTTTACGTAGCTTATTAGCAATAAATTTCTGTTTATCAGTGTCAGGTACTGCTCTGCTACTATATATATATAGATCTAATGGCTGTCTTAATTTTTCTCAACCCTTAAGCTATTACAAAAACTTCCTTTCTACACTCAGTTTATGCTTTGCAGCAAGTACTTAAGATAGTAGACTAGACAGAACATATCGTAGGTCTATATTTCTTTTCTGCATTGATAACTTCGAGATCTTCATATCCTACTATTAGCTGTCAATTATCACTATATAGCCCTGCTTTTGTCGTACTTTACTAGTCACCATGCTCTTTTCTCACCAAAGGCTCGAGCTTTCTAGGTAACCCTCCTTCCAAATCGTCTCCAACCCAGTCCTTTCTGCCACCAGCGTTGTTTTCGAACCACCAGGACCTTCTGAGTGGAATCTGTATCACCCCCTTGCCTTTCCAAATGTCTCCTCCGGTAACCGTCCCAGATCTCTTGTCTGTTTCTCTCATCTATGCGAGCCTGATCCTGCTGTTCCAGGGGAAGAGCGTTGATCGCGTCGCGAATCTGATCACGTCGAACCCTCTCAGCCTTGATTGCCGCCGGGCCAAAAGAACCAGGCGAATTCACTGCGACGATGTTAGAACTCAATTTCCTGGGTATGTATCGGTTGTAGGCATGGTGGTCTTACTGTCGGCAATGGAGGACGCCTCGAGTGACTGAAGCGTGGAGCTATAGTGACTGATCAATCGAATGTTATAAAGGTCTCCGAAGTCTCGTCCAGGAATAAGACTCATATCGATGATATCCTCCTCAAATAGCGAAAATATTTCGTGCTGGAAAATGAAATGACTGCTCAATACGATATCTGCTTTGAGATCGTCAAGCACATAAAAGTCACAGGGGGTCTTATCCCGCGAACTGCGGAACTGCCAAGTGGAATCACGAACAATACCAGTAGTAGTATCCAGAGATCCATCGGCATACTCGACAAGATGCCTATGTTCAGCGCCCTTATCAATCTCCAGGGAGTGCCGCCTAGCAAAGTCTGCTGATATAAGCATTGCATCGCAGCCTGTGTCGGCGAGAGCAACTGAAGGTATGTCGTCAAAGTTTCCTTGTAGACAGCATGTATCGTCTTCAATAAGATTGAATCTGAAGCGAGGGGCAATTCTTCTCAGCGACTTTGTGATACGGTGGGCGAACTTCGTTAGAGTGCCTGTAGCTTTGAGAAAAGCTTGACACAGGATGAGGTCGTGAGTACACTTGGGGAGGATGCAACAGTCAAGCAAATGGTGCTCTGATTCTCCCAAAAAAGTGAAAGGGACATCTACCGTACCACTTGATTTAATTGTTGCCCCAGAGGGCAGTCGGAATGTTTCTTTGTCATAAGCCTTGGGCACCAGTCCAAGCTTGTCGACAAGTTGCTGAGCAACGAAGTTACGTTTGGCGCCAGTATCGGGCAATGCGTTGATTTGGTACCTATCAGGGCCTACATAGCCTTTCACTGTGTAGTCCGTCGAACCACTGGAATAGGCCTGGGCCGGTTTCGTGGCGGAGGACCGTTCCAGGCTTTCCTTGTCTTTGTTGAAGCTGTATGTGGTTGAGTGAGCTCTCTCGATGTGTTTCAAAAGTTGAGAGAGGCGCTCAAAGCGATATCCAGTAGCTTTCTGGCCAGCCTCCACTCTGTGGTCTACTAGGTCAGCATAAAGAAAATTATGGGAAAGCCGCGGAGTCGAGCCGTTATCGGTGACCATGGAAGAGATTGCTCCAGGAGGTGAAGGCTGACGAAGAAGATTCGCATCCGGCTCCCCTAGATCACTTTGATAGAGGTCAGCAGTTGATAGGCCGTTAGTCATTGCGCAAAGACATGCCATGGTTTGGACGGGCCAGAAAGATGCCAGTGAGTGGTAAAATAAGGTTGATCCCTTGACTCGTGGTAATTTATGCCATCCGGCTGAGATCTGAAAGCGGTAGAACTTGCATCGCCCGCCTGCTTATCTATCTGCGAAATGGAGCGGCGGGCATAGTACGGAGGCAAGAACCCAAGGTCCATGGGTCACACAATGAACTAACTAGATGAATAAGCGCTGCATCATAAATGCTAAAACTATTCCTGGTGGTCAGGGAAACCGAGAATGAGAAAGGAACAAGCTGTCTCGCTGGAGGATTATGGAGATACACTGATAGGACTTTTAAATTCAGAGGAAGAACTTAAGAAGAGAAAAAAAAGAAATTGATTTGGGAGTGATCTGGGGGACGTGTTTAGTACCTGTTGGCTGATGGTGGCTGAGCATACACTGCATTGTTGTCAGGCTTCTTGTTGGGCAGATTCTGACTCTACCAATCATGTTCTTTGAACCGCTTCCGATGTTCTGTAATTTCGTTGTGCATTGTAGATTTGCCACGTCATCGCCAGGTGGCTGGGGGCTCCGGAATCAGGCTGTAGGCAGAATATCCAAAGAGCACGTATATTTGTGATTCCCCATGTGTCTGGGGTTGCTTTCACGTTTTATGCCGTATGCTCTTGAGTCATCACCTTATGTTAAACTTTTACGATATTGAGATGAATGCAGGCCAGACTGCAACTCCGCCCTCGCTAGGATTCTCAGCACTATCGTCCTGGATTGTTTCAGACCGAGACCAAGAACTGCTAGTATTTCGAAAGTTCGGAGAAATAAGCGCTCGTAATCTTCTTTATTTGCAATGCGAGTTATTAAGTATAGAAGGCAAACTGAAAGCATGGGACAAGCACGTTGAAGGTAGCAACGATACCGCACTGGAGCAGGCCGCAGAAACATGGGAGATGATGAACGAACAGGCCGAAGCGGGTGAACCAGAAGCAAAGGAGATGCTAGAGTTAGTAAGCCAGCTTCGCGTGAAGATTAAAGAATATCGTATGTGGCATAGGCCTGACTATAGCTCTGCTTACTCTCGTATAGATGAGGCACTGGATTTACAGAGCAAGATATCTCAGCTCAGCAGTCCGGATGAAAGGGCACTCAAAGTGGCTCGAAATGAACTCCACGGAGGGCCTTTGCGACGAGATGGTCAAAAGCCTAATCCCATACTTGGCGGAAGAGGGAAGGATTACCTTGATGAAGCAGAGGACCTCGTTTCCCTTAAGACTCCAGCGGCTGTCGATCCATTATCAAAATTGCTCCGAGCTTACTGGCCCGGCCGAGTGCGTTTCATTTTCCCCATAAACACTTTTAAAGTTGATTGAGAGTCACTCACTGATGGGAAGATTTCGAATCAGGAAGAACTGTCCAGGGACGGCCGACGTCGAATAAGCCGTTTTGACGAACGATCTATCATGATAACAGTAGCTCTGGTCAACGTACTACTCGCAATGATATTGCTGGTCGGTTCGATAAGCAGTCTATACTACGTAAAGTCCGGCCCAGCAATTCTTGGTACCATATGCGGGTTTACAATACTATTTGCGTTGAGCGTTGGCTTGATCACAAACGCGAAACGGGCAGAAATATTTGCAGGAAGCGCAGCGTAAGTATTATCCCATCCCCACCTGGAGAGCCTACTAATACATATGGAACTAGTTATGCGGCTGTCTTAGTGGTTTTCGTTGGCAATGGGGATCAATCGGGTTGTAAGTGTAGCTAGAGATTGGAAAGCCTGCAGAGAGATTCAGTTAAACGGGCATTTATAATACAAGACAAAATGAAAAATGGTAACAAGTTTGACTTGAGGCAGTGGGGGAGGGGAACCCAGCATTTTGAGCAGTCTGGTGCTTGATCATGAGTGGCTTATTGCGGCATGATTGCGGCACGTTTCTCCGCCCGAGGCTCCATGCTTAGCCTAGGTTACAAAAATGAGGTCATATTTATCAGCAAGACTGCTACGCCCTACAGACTACATATCAATCAGTGACTTCTTAAACCCCTCCGAACGCAAGAAAATAATCGAAACATCTCATCTGAAAACAAATTACTCTTTGAAAATGTCAGACCCTTTTGCCAAAATTCCTTCGGGCGCTCAGGTCCAGCCAACGCCCTACCAAGTCTCCATTGCGGACGACAAGGTCGATGAACTCAAGCAGCTTGTGAAGCTGGGAAGAGTCGGGCCGCCGACATATGAATCTACACAGAAAGAACATAATTATGGAGTTAGTCATCAGTGGTTGACTGATGCGAAAGCTGCTTGGATTGACTTTAACTGGTATGTCCATCCTCTTCTGAACTACAGTGCGGAGGCTAACCTTCGGGATAGGCGCGCTGCGGAAAAGCATATTAATTCCTTCAACCACTGGACTGTACCCATCAAAGACGAACAGGGTGCTTTTACAATCCACTTCACGGGTCTTTTCTCCTCCAAGCCCGATGCCGTCCCCGTGGTAATGCTCCATGGTTGGCCGGGTAGCTTCCTCGAGTTTCTAAAGATCCTCTCCATTCTCAAGGAGCGCTATACCCCCGAGACACTACCTTACCACGTCATTGTGCCATCTCTTCCCGGTTATGCTTTCTCTGATAAGCCGCCGCTGGACAAGGACTTTGGCATTAGAGATGTTTCCCGCATCGTGAACAGCCTCATGGTTCAATTAGGTTTTGGAGGTGGCTATATCGCGCAGGGAGGCGATATTGGAAGCCGGATTTCTCGTGTGCTCGCAGCTAGTTATGATGAGTGTAAAGGTATGTGATCTTGATGCAAATCTTTGGCGGTATTGAAGGAGATTACTAACGCGCTGTTCTATAGCCGCCCATCTCAACTTCTGCCTCATGGCTGAGCCCGCAACTGCGCAGGGCGAAGTCTCGGATGCCGAAAAGAAAGGCCTCGAGCGCGCAAAGGACTTTGACAAGCTGGGCACCGCCTACGCTTTAATGCACGCCACAAGACCAAGCACCATCGGTCTCATCCTCTCGTCATCGCCTCTCGCGCTGCTAGCCTGGGTCGGCGAGAAGTTCCTAAGCTGGAGTGACAAAGATCCTCCCCTCGAGGAGATTCTTACCTCTGTATCTCTATACTGGCTGACAGACAGTTTCCCTACCTCCATCTTTCCATACCGTCAACGCTTTGACCCAGATTATCCGGGTGCGCATGATCACCCGAAGTGGAAGATCAGCAAGCCATTGGGCTATAGCTGGTTTCCGTTTGAGCTTGCTCCTATTCCTGTGAGCTGGGTGAAGACGACGGGAAATCTGGTTTTCTGGAGGGATCATGAGCGGGGTGGACATTTTGCTGCGCTGGAGAGGCCGGAGGATTTGTTGAAGGACTTCGGGGAGTTTGTGGAGCAGATCTCAAAGGATGGGTCTTTGAAGATCCAGTGATCGATTGTAGATAGCGGCGCCCATTCCGCTTCGAGCTCCCCTAAGGATCACGAACCGATTGAAAGATGATCAATCGCATTATATATTCAAGTCCACCATGGTCTCCTTTCTTTAGCACAGCCATGCGGAATATTGAGCTATCCTTCATTGAATCAGAGTGCTCATCCAATCGATAGTCTCACATGACTGAACACGTGATGCCAGTCTGCGGTTTTTGGCGGTCGAGGTACTCCGTACAGCGCTGTCATATTGACAGACGCGCACCCTAGGATCGTTAGCTATGGCCATTCCTTTTGTTATCTTTCAAGGCTCGATTTACGCGACAAGCAAGGGCTATTGAATTCGAGCAACAAAACCCAACCGCGAAACCAAGGGCGCGCCCACTGTGCCCGTGTCGGTACAAAGCGCGCCATGCCATCACCGAAGCCGCTCTACTCGATGCGCCCGACACAATGACCACAGCGCTGCCGCTGCAACAGTCGCGGCGTATCGCAGCTCGATCCCCCCCGATCCAAGTCTTTGGCCTAAAGTGTCCCTCACGAACCCGCCCGATTGATGCCGCGCCAATTCCCGTGCGTTACCTGACAATGCCGAGCGAGGCTATAACATGCTGAGCGCTGCGATCGATCGAGAGAACATGGAGCGAGTAGAAGTCGGAGACCGTCGCGGCTGACGTGATTGAAGCCTGAGCTGTATCTTCAGCCAGCGCCATTACTTTTCGCGTTGTCATGATGCCTTTAGTCGATACTCTGCTTCCGAGTACCATTTTCAGAAGCGCGGATGAGTCGTTTACAGTTCGCCGTGTGTCGTGTCTACCAGCGCCTACCCGCCTCTTGGTATCGTGCAGTCAGGCGTCCCCTCCCCGTTCAAGTCATGTACGAACCCGTCAACGCACGACCTCCCGGGCACCATACAGCGTCGCATCGTCCGAGTCAGCCCGCCAATACTTCATCCGGTTATGATGTCGCTCTGAAGCAGCGCATGCACCGCGACCTCATCCGCGTGATATCGCTGTAGATACAGACAGATCGCCGGGCATTCCACCCTCGCTCGAAGCTCGACCCACCATATACTCCGTCCTGCCTTGCGATACCATATATACAGCAGCAACAACGCGACGGCGTCTCTCGCAAGGAGCAGTTCCTTGAAGGGTCCTTCAATCCTGTGCGTGAAGAGCTGCGTTTGTCCTGTTGTTACCTCGTTGTCTGGTAGACAAAGAATGCGCGAAACTGCATGGGCAGCGTAGAAATAAGGGTTCTCCGACGTAGATGTCTCATTCAACCGACAGACAGCGGCTAGTTCCTCCGGTATGCCCTCTATGCCGACCTCTGGCAAAGGCGCTTGCATCTGCGCAATCGTAACAGCCATGACGCGAAACAGGCTGTCATTCCGTAGAGGATCCACCATATTCCATAGCGACATCTTTCCACTGATCATAGACACCCAATCCAGGTCGTCGACGCCGGTTTTTAGAGGCCACGAGTCTTCAGGTCTGTATGCATCTGGTGATGAGAACGTTAGGACAGCGAGAGCAGCTGCTGTGCCCCATATCGGGTCCTTGTCCTTGGTCTTGACAGGCTCACGTAGCTTCTTGTTGAAGAGAGCTGTACTTTGTGACCAGTGGTAGCATTCTTCAAGACTTCGAGGAGAGCTTGATGAGGTGTTTAGATAGCGATCGTATATCAGTGCTACAGCGAGAGAAGCGTGCATCAAGCAAGGGTTCTATGCCAATTAGCCTAGTTATGCATTCTCGGCGTCGCTCTTACAGTGAATGCGAGTTTGAACAACCTCCGATTGACGTCAATCATGTTCCCATCATCGGGCGTCAAGAGACTTCTCGCGTAATATCTTGTGACAAAGTCTTGACATTTTGCATTCAATTGGTAGACGGTATACTCATCAGATGTCCAGACAGCGCTCGCGACAGGTCTTTGAGGCGATGGCTTGCAACGAACCACGGCCCTCACGACGTCGGGAGTAATTGGATGAAGATCGGGGATGTTCAGTCCAAAGTTACACAAGACCCCGAATGAGCAGCATTTCTTACAGCGTGGTTTGCTCTCGTCGCACTGATAAATGTTAGTTGAGTCGCAATGAATTGTCGGGGTAGATTCACCTTGAGTTTTCTCAGCTTGCAATTACGACAGCCATATCTTGACCGCCTCCCAGGTTTCTTCGGGCGCGTTTGGTCTACGCAATCGGTAGACATTTCCACAGCCCTCTACTAATCACCATAAGTCGTGGAATGCTGTCATCATTGAGAGAATTTGACCCTGAGCTGACAGGATCTGGAGGTGCGATCTATTTTCGCGATGCGCCAACCTCAAGTCAGCTAGAGGGCCATCGCACGCTAGCTGTTTTGCGGATACACGGCGATTTGATTGGCGGGTTGATGATCCAGCAAACTCTGGGTATTATCGCGAAGAGATCGATATGATTTGAGGAAGACCTCATGGAAATGCTATGATGATTCAAGTATAAAGAGGACTCTTTCTTCTATTATGCTGTAGTCTTTTATCTTCACTCTTCATACATCAGAAATCCTCTATTGCAAGTCAAAATGGCTACTCATCTCGCCGCTATTTGCCCAGGCAAAGGCCAACCCTTCCAAGTCCAAGCCAGATCCACTCCAAAGCCAGGGCCAGATGAACTTCTCATCGCCGTCAAGTCCGTCGCTCTCAATCCAGCAGATGTCATCATGCGCGATCAAGGTCTTTTCATAACAGAATATCCCACCGTCATTGGCTTCGATATGTCCGGCTTGGTACTACAAGTCGGCGAAAATGTTCCAGCTGGTGATGATGGCTTTCACACTGGCACTCGTGTTGCTGCATATTCAGCTTCTGCTTGGAGAGGATGTGCTCCAAATTACGGTCCTTTTCAAGAAAAGTGCCTTGTCCCCTGGCAACATGCTGTACGACTGCCAGATCAGGACATGTCATGGAATCATGCTGCGACACTGCCTGTGTCTGTACAGGTACCCCTTAGCGCATGGGATATGATGGGAATTCCTAGATCCTATGATGGTATTTCTTCCCAAGATCTAGGTCAAGCCGAGAAGAAAGAAGTGCTTCTGATCTGGGGCGCGTCATCTAGCATCGGCACCATGGGCGTGCAAACAGCTCGTCTGTTGTGCCAACATCCCAAGTCTCCCTTTGCAGCAGTGTATGCTACTGCTGGGCCAGCGAACCACGATTATATACACTCACTCGGTGCCGATCGTGTATTTGATTACAAGGATCCAAAGGTTGTCGAGTCAATTGTCGCCGTTGCAAAAGAAGATGGGCTCGTCATTCGACATTGTTATCTTGCGACCGGAGATCTCTCTCTATGTCAGTCCGTGCTTAAAGAGTTTGTTGATTTGAAATCACCTGAAGGAAAGGCCACGGCCAAGATTGGGTCGGCGCCTTGGATTCCAACAGGCGCTGAGAACGTTGGTGGGGTTGAAGTCATTTTCGTGATGCCCTCGGCGGTTGAAGAGGAAAGACTAGACCAGTTTAAGTATTGGATTGGCACTTATCTGAGCAAGAACTTGTCGAATGGCAGCATAAGACCAAGTCCTGAACCAACGATTGTAGGGAAAGGGTTGGGTTTCATCAACAGCGGTTTGGATAAAATGTCTGGAGGTGTCAGTTGTACAAAGTTAGTGGTGGAAATTGGGGAGTGAGATGGCAATACGGCGGAGCAGTATCAGGCGGTAAGATAATTTCCATATTACTGAAACTAAATTATTAAATAGATTTAAAGGAAAAGATTCATCCTGAATGTACCATAAAAAGCATTGCGCTGTGCTGGAAGTTTCTGCATTATCTGTCTCTATCGTTCTGACACTACAGGGTAACCGCCTCCACTTGAAGGGAAGTTCATTGGCGACAATCCCACCCAACAGCCTTCACTTACATTTCGGAACTCCCCCCATTGAGAAACCTTGTTTCATGGCGCTTGACTCTCGTCCACGATATTTTCGTATGGTCCCGTGGATAAAAACGGCTCACCCGTCGCGACACCATGCTCCACGCTCCGATCCTCGGGAGACTAAATACCCAAAACGGACATTTCTACCACGCCAATTACCAAACAGAAAGCCCCTGTACAACTCACGTCCCCGTGTTGTCACGCTCCTAAGCGAATATCACTTGAATCATACCACGGGATCGGGTGAAAGGGTGGATCAATTGGTTCCGTAGCCTCGATCCCTCGCTTCCTGACACGACATCGCCATTGACCAATCAGAACGCCTTCTCATCAACCAGGTCACGTTGCCTACATCGATGATGAAATGGCACTTGCTCGACACCCTCTCGCTCAATAAACATAAGCATAATACGCCATAAAAAATAGAGTTAAAAACCTCCGCCAAGCTAAGCTCACACATCAATGGCGAGACAAGTTCCCCCCTCACAAGCTAGATAAATCAATGATGTCTTGTGCGCTCAGGGGCATGCAAAATTCTCGGTCTTGTCCGACTAGTCTATACCTACAGGAGCAAAGATCATCCTCCCTCCTCTCGCCCCGGTCTGGAGTAGAAAATCCGGGGTGAGTTTGTTCTTATCGGACCGACACGACACAACAAACCTCCACGATCTCATGACCCCCGTTTCCCCCAAAATTCCTCTTGAAATTCCATGGTCTGACGAGAAATCGAAGATCATGTCGGTCCGACATGGAAGATCTCGAGAGATTTGAAGCCATCACGAGGCTCAGCTCTTGGCGAAGATGAGCTCAGTCTCGCGTTGAGATGTATGTCGGGCCGACATGTTTCTTGGCTAGACTGGTCTGGGGGGTTCCGGGGTGACAGGCCAAGCCAACCCTCTGGAACCTGGAGAGAACGGGCTGTTTGTGGAGATTTAGCATAAAGATCCCCAGATTCCCCAGCTTCTCTTCTTGTTTTCCTTTCCCAGCATCAGCTTCACTTCACCTTTCTCCTCTCCACACAAGGGATCCTTCTTCATAACATCTCTTACCTTGGACGACAATGTCTTCACCAAAGGATCTCGCTCAGGTTGAGCACGTCGATCCCGACAAGATGACCTTTGACGAAGTTGAGCGCCCTGCTGCGCGCGAGGCCAACGATCGCGAACACACCCTCACTATCCGCGATGCCCTCCGCCTGTATCCCAAAGCCATCGCCTTCTCCCTCCTTTTCTCCACGGCTATCATCATGGAAGGTTATGATCTAAGCTTGTTGGGTAGCTTTTACGGTTATGATGCGTAAGTTGCAGTTAGCCTGGTATCGACACCGTCGACCATGAAACTGACAACCCCCCCAGATTCAAGCAGAAATTCGGTAACGAAGTCGACTCGAACGGAAACCCTATTGTCTCGGCCGATTGGCAGACTTATATCCAAGTTGGTGGCATGTGCGGTCAGATCATCGGTCTTTACATCAACGGTTGGGTCTCTGATGCGTTCGGCTACAAGAAGACCATGCTGGCGAGCCAGGTTCTCATGATTGGACTCATATTCTTCCCCTTCTTTGCGCCAAACCTTGAGGTCCTCTTGGCTGGCAACATTCTCCTCGGTCTGCCATGGGGTATCTTCCAGACTCTCACTCTCGCATACGCTTCTGATGTTGCGCCTGTTGTGTTGCGACCGTATCTTACTGCCTATGTCAACCTTTGCTGGGTCATCGGTCAACTCATCGGTGCAGGTGTTCTTCGCGGTTTCAGCACCATGGGCGGTGATTGGTCCTACAGAATCCCTTTTGCTCTTCAGTGGGCTTGGCCTCCGTTCATCATGCTCGGTACCCTCTTTGCTCCCGAGTCTCCTTGGTGGCTTGTGCGCAAGGAGCGATACGAGGATGCTAAGCGATCTATCCTCTCGCTCACCACCCAGTGCGACATTCCTTTTGATGCTGATGCTCAGGTTGAGCTTCTCAAGGCTACCAACCAGATGGAGATTGAGAACTCTGCTGGAACCAACTACTGGCATTGCTTCATGCGCAGCGATCTCCGACGAACTGAAGTCGCTTCCATCAGCTACACTGCCCAGGCTCTCTGTGGTAGCTCTCTTATGGGTTACGCCGTTCAGTTCTACCTTGAAGCTGGCCTTTCTTCCGAGAGAGCTCTTGACTTCAATGTCATTCAATACTGTGTCGGTGCTGTTGGTGTTGTTCTATCCTGGTTCCTCATGGCTCGCTTCGGTCGCCGCCATATCTACATCTGCGGCATGGCCTCTCTCTTCTTCATCCTCGTCGCCGTCGGAGCCCTCGGTTTCGCCAAGAAGACTGAGCAAACCGGCTGGGCCATCGGTAGCTTGCTCGTCGTG
The DNA here is from genome assembly GCA_013186785.1 of Fusarium pseudonygamai. Taxonomy (NCBI): domain Eukaryota; kingdom Fungi; phylum Ascomycota; class Sordariomycetes; order Hypocreales; family Nectriaceae; genus Fusarium; species Fusarium pseudonygamai. Next base: position 76,336 of record JAAQRH010000093.1, read on the forward strand.
TACACCTTTGTCTACGACATGACCATCGGTCCTATCGCTTATACCATCGTCGCCGAGATCTCGTCCACCCGTCTCAAGGCCAAGACCATCGTGCTGGCCCGTAACTTCAGCAACATCGCCGGTCTTGTCACCAACACCCTCATGCCCCGCATGCTGGGACGCAACTCGTGGAACTGGGGCGCCAAGACTGGTCTCTTCTGGGCTGGATGGTGTCTGTTGATCTTCATCTGGGCTTTCTTCCGCCTTCCTGAGCCCAAGGGTCGAACATATGGTGAACTCGATCTTCTCTTCGAGCATAATGTTCCTGCGCGCAAGTTTGCTAGCACCAAGGTTGATCAGTTCCCTACACATGGATCAACAGAGAAGGTCCAGGAGGAGTAAAAAGTTGAAAGAGTTGTTTTAAGTTAGAAAAAGAGCCCGAAGAGGTAGAAATGAGTCACTATTTGTATTTCATAGCAATTTAGCGCAATGACTGATTTCCATTGATACTGCACATTATCTTATCTTCCCCCGCGACCGTGTTCCAGCTCAGGATCTTCATCCAAAACAATGAAGAGTCTTAGGCCAAAACTTAGGCTAGTTTAGTTTTCTCTAGTGGTTGTTTAGACTGACTTAGGTCAAGGGTTCAAATCATTCACTGGCGCATCGGGTTTGTCGCGACGCGGAAGACGTGTAGATTTTACAGGGCATTTGTCTTAGTCAGCAGGCGTGCCGTGATCTAATTTCTGCCAACAGACCATTCGTCAATCAACTAACCCATCTTCATCTCCACCACGAATGCTAAGTCCGATAATGTACATCTTGTTACGCACTCCATTGATCACTCCGGGTCTTGGAAGTCAGTCAATCACCAAGACTTTGTGAGCTCAACGACCAATGTTCGCAATTCCGCTCCACTCATCTCCAGCATGTCAACAACAGGTTACGTCCCTCCGCCCGACCAAACGGCTACTCAACATAAAGGAACATCCTCTTTGGCCATCAATAACACATTCCCTCGTCTCTTCATGACACTCATCTCCCTGAAAACGTCCGCGCGCTTCTACAAACATAACGGGCCTTGTATCCCCATCTCAAAATCTCTCATCGTCAAGAAGGGGCCATTTGTCCATCTCACCGAAGCAGCTACTATGCAATTCGTAGCAGCCAATACTTCTATTCCTGTCCCGACTGTTCACTGCTCGTTCGTGCACAAGAACCGAGCTTATATCGTTATGCAGCGCATTCAGGGAAAAAGCATCGCGGATGCCTGGAGGGACTTGTCAGACACTGATCGATCAAACATCTTTGCCCAGCTACGGCACATGTTCAAGGAACTAAGGTCTCTTACTCCACCTCCGAATACAGGAGTTCAAAGCTGTATAGGCGGTTCGTTGCGCGATTCTCGTATACCACGGTCGAGACCAAGATTCGGGCCATTCAAGACTGTTCAAGATCTTCATCGATGGCTGCGCGAGGACCTCCAGCCTGAAGGCCACCCAGATCGTGTTGACGATCAGGATTGGAAGGACATCAAAGAAATGATCACCAAACAGGACGGCTCGTGGCCACCGCCAGTATTCACTCATGGAGACTTGAACCCTTTCAACATCTTAGTACGGGGTGATCAAGTCGTTAGAATCATCGACTGGGAATTTGGCGGTTGGTATCCGTACTATTGGGAGTATACATCTGCGTGGTTGGGAAATCTTATTCGGCAGGGCTGGCAAGAGTCGCTTACCAAGTTCTTGGATGCATATCCCGAGGAGCTGGAGATGGAGAAGACAAGGCAAAGATGGTGGGGTGATCTCTGAGTACAAGGAGACACAATCAGCTGAGTCATGATCCGGCTGTCTTGAGAATATCCGCATTGTTTCTGGCCAAACAGCAGCTAAGCCATTCTGATCTAGACCTCTCCATGGAGTCAGGTGCTGGACTGCTCCAACAACAATAACAACAAGAGCAAATCAGGTTGAGATCTTTTGAGACTTTGGAAAATCACTCAGATAAAAGATCGTCGATTGAAGAAACAAAAGCAGCTAATGAGTGAGACCCTAGCTACACCTAAGAACCCGCTCTGGTTCATTCTCTCCTTTCCAATGTCTTCAAGGCCAAACTCCCAACAGGTACGCCATCCAGATATCTATTCTAACACTTGACATTCTCGTTGCCAGTGCTGCAGCCTGTGTTCAGGTTCTTGCCGGGATCGGAACTGAAGCATGTTAGTCTTTTGCTTCACATGAACCTCAGTTTGACATACCCATCAGTTGGAGCTTTGACGAATCCAGCTTCTTCCCAGTCACCAAGACACTTTTGACCAGAGGCTCCGCATGACTGGCACATTCTCTTCCACATATGTGCTATTCGAGTTAGCCACTGACTTAAAAGAGTTATATAGTGTATGCATACCTTCTCCCAGATACTTCTGCGCCCAGATCTGGCCGACTGATCCAGCAGGGATGTTGCAGTCGATCTTACCACCATCAGTCCAAGTGTTTGTAACAGCAAGGCCGAGAGAGACACCCAAGACATCCTTGATGGGGTTCCAATCTAACCCGCCTGAGACTTCAACGGACACAGATTTGGACCAGCTGATGGTTCGGGTACCCGAGCCTTCACTCAAGCCGGTGTACAGACACCCAGAAGCCGTCTCCCACGGACCCCAGTAGGACTGAGAGTCGCGGGCCTGCCACTGGTCGTAGACATAGCAAGGGCCAGTATACTGACGCTTGGACTTGTCGTCTTTAGCTTCTTTGTCTTCGACTTCTGAGACGCTAGACAATGGAACGAAAGACTGTTTGTCCTTTAGATAGACGACGCTATCAGAGTTGGGATGTTTCTTGATGTAGTCATTGAGATCCTTTGAGTCAATGATGAGGTCTTCGGGGTGATTGGCAAGGGCGCGGGAATGAAGCTCGTCAGCATGGATCTCCCTAGCCTGTAGATCATGGGAAGTGGCAAGAAGACCAGTAGGTGAGGCGCTGGCGAAGCCAGTGAGGGCAAAGAGAAGAAAGGTGGGAAGCATGTTGATAAAGGTAAGTCAAGTATACGAGTTGAAATGATGAGATGTTTTGGTGATGATATCGAGTCCAGCGAGGAACCGATGGCATTTATAATTGAAGCAATTGCTATCGTACTCCAAGATACATCCTGCAATTCCTTTCAAAAACCTGCTCATTCGAAGGATTTGCCCAACTCGAGCAATTTTCACAAATATCCCACTGAAGCCATCATCAATTACATCAGTGACCAGACCAACACGATCCATCTCGACTCTAAAAGGAAGTGATCTCATTCTATCAAATGATCAACAGCGCTTGCACAACTGCCGATACGCATAATTGCATATGTCAGCCTGGGAGGATTTTTAAGCTTTCGGACTCTAGGCGCTCGCATTTTGTTTAAGCTTATTGGATGAACTAGCGCAGTGCACTTTACGAACTACCTGAAGAGGAAGGCTGTGCTAGCACGGAATTCCGGCATATTTTGCATGGTGACTAAAATCCTTTGCGATCCTGCTATGCAAGACATGGCATGACTGTTTTGCATATGCTTGAAGTAAGCGGGCACTAGAACGTGGCGATGCTGTCAGATGGGGCGATGGTCGAACCAGTCAAGGGCTAAATCAAGTTCAACCTCCTTAACCCAGAAGAGATCGCATACTGTTTTTACATGGGGAGTCATACCCGCACAACCGGTTATACGATTAGTATCACGTATTTTCCATATAACTAGTTATATAGATAAGGCTAAATATCTAACTTTAGATTAAATATATAACTACTATTTAGCTATAATACTATTTATAATTAAAATAGCTATTTAAAAGTGTTTTTTATCTTTATAATTACTTATCTTTTTATATTACTTATTATTAATCTACTACTTAACCTCTAATTATAGTAAATAATATAAAAGTAATATTACCTTTTAACTTATAGGATTATATAAAAATAGTTATCTATTTATAATATTAAGGATATAAAAAAAGCCTTATTATATTATAGAGACTATTA
>JAAQRH010000095.1:0-24473 GCA_013186785.1 Fusarium pseudonygamai
CGGTCAGGCAGTGCCTGCATCTGCCAGGTGATATTGCGCACTCGAAGTTGCCCCTGAAAAGGGGCACACCAGGGGCAATAGGAGCCAAGAGTACCTATGATTAAAAGAGATGCGAATGGATAGGTAGGTACCTAATAAAGGAGAAGCTCTTGGTTATATTTCAGGAGGAGGCAAGCTTTATTCTACCAGTGCGCTTCGATGTGCTACCGCTCGTGATTCACTGTCGATTTTATGTGATCACTTTGAGGTAAGAAGTCGAGTTTCTAAATTCGGCGAATGATAACTCTAATACCAACTCTGCAAGAGGGCTCCTAAGCCTCTAAGAAGTTGAATGCCGATATCATAGAAGAATCTTGAGATGTATTGTTGTTGGTTTCTGTCCGGATTTAGAGAAACGAGGTCACAGTAACGAAACTCACAATTCAGCTTCTGAAGCAGCTGACTGCCAATTTACTTACCTCAAGAGATACATTCATTAAAAAGAGATAGAATGTATCCGTGTTGAGAAGGCTTCTGTGAAGATCAGGGGAAAGTAACACTAGTTATCTTCCAGAGAGTCACTGGCCTGGGGAGCTCCATCTGAGTCTCAGCCTTACTATCTCTACCGTAGCGATTGACCCAGAGACTCCAAGGAACCACGATATAAGCCCGTCAATTGAGTTAAGTGTCATTGGGAATCGTGATTCCAATACGTAGTAACCGTAAACCTCATTATCTTAAGTCTGTGTGTTTCAACACTGCATTTTAGGTTGGCTACTCCCGGCTCCTGTCAAGAAAGACGAGCAATCAATGCTTTCAGAATGTTTCTAGAAATAGAGATTGCGGTTCAGTCTTCTGGAAGCTTGTGTTTGCAATTGTTATGCATGTTCCCTCTCTGGCACGGAGACCTGCATTGGAACCGCATTAGTATGTCTGGCTCTCTTTGAAGATTTACTATATTCAATAAAACTAGTCCAATGCAATGCTACGTAAACTTGGTAGAATATGCAATTGCCGGCTGCTTGCATATCCCTTTATGAGGCTGTCGGCTGTTGGTTCAAAACGCCATTCAACTTATCCGCCCTTTGCCAAGGCTAACTGCAAACACTCAGAGGCAAACATTCGTTCAGGGTCTGTGCCGGTGAATGTGACTGGAGTCCATCCGTGTTCGAGCTAATGATGTTGAACAAAGAAAACGTTCGAAATATCACATGTGTCGATCAATGAACAGTTGTTGTTTGTTTGTTCAAGGTCGGCACATGGTGTGAAGAGATTCAATGGCCATTGATCTATAAATACCTAACTCCATGGCCCAAGACTCAAGACTCAATACCAACAACAACAACAACCAGCTTCAACTCAGTGGGCTCTAGTGATTCAACACTTACATTGTCAATCAACAATACTGCAAATCTCAATTCCACCCACTTCGCCAATATGTCGACCGCACAGGATTACTACTCGGATGAGTGGACGGACACTGATTCGGAAATCGACTCAGATGACGGCTCAGATGCTGCTGGGCCAGATGCTGGGCCAGATGCTGGTTCGGATGCTGGTTCGGATGCTGATTCAGACCATGGCTCAGATGACGACTCGGATGACGACTCTGACGATGAGTCTGATGATGACTCTGACGACGGCTCAGAGCTTGATCGCGATGTTTTTGGCCCTCTAGTTGACATTAACGAGGAGTCCATCATCGCTCTAGCCACAAGAGTCGCCAAAGATGTGCTTCATGTCCTCCCAGGAAAGGCAGAGCTTCTTAACACTGTTTCCGGGTCTTACAACATCGTCCACATTGTGCGGATTGAAACCGTCAAGCTGGTTATCCGAATTCCCGCTACAGGTTGGGGCGATGGAATGACAAAGGCTGCAGAAGATGCCCTTTCATCGCAAGTCACAACAATGCGTTTCATCAAAGAACAGACCGGAGCGCCTGTCCCCGAAGTGTACAGCTGGGACCCAACCAACAACAACGAGATTAATGCACCTTTTATCTGCATGAGCTTTGTTACCGGAGAGACCGTATCTAGTGTCTGGTTCAAAGACTCAATGGATGATGAGGCGCGAGAACAGTTTCGTCTCAACATTCTGACCAGCACTGCGGCTATCATGGCCAAATTCTCAGCTATGACCTTCGACAAGATCGGTTCCCTCATGCAAGCAGAAGATGGTTCCATCTTTGTCGGTCCAGTGTTTGAATGGGACGAGAATGACGATGGAAGTGTCCATGCTAAAGCTACGCGCACTTACTTCTCAACAGACGAGTTTATGGCATGCAGCATTGCGCCTACAACTAAAGATGATAATTCGTGGGGACGCGCTGAGGACAAGTTGCTCAGGGTCCTCTTGGAAAACGCACCATTTATTCGTTCTCATTCTCACTTTGTTCTCTGCCCACCCGACTTTGACTCCCAGAACGTTCTTGTTGATGAACAAGGCAACGTCACTGGATTGATCGACTGGGACCATTGCCAGACTGTACAACCTCAGCTCGGTTACACCTGTTATCCAGGATGGATCACTAGAGACTGGGATCCTTTGATGTATGGCTGGCCCTATTCGCCAGGCTTTGAGGACTCTCCCGAAGATCTACAACGATATCGAGCACACTTTAACAAAGAGATGTGCAAGGAATTGTCTGGGCAAGGGGACTCTGCTCTCACGCAAGACTCCCACATTGCTGAAGCCATTGCCATTGCAGCGTTCAGCTCCATGAACAGGCTGGAGATCTGCTGCAAGTTTGTTGAAGTCGCTCTAAATGTGGACAAAGACAAGAGTCGGAGTGTTGTCTTGGACATTGGAGATGATGATCTTGACAAAGAAGACTGGGAGGATTTGAAAGACAAGCTGAAAGCCTTGGTGTGTTCGCCAGCCACAACCTCGCGAGAAGTTTGAAAGGAGTTTAAAGAGGAAACAAAGAGGTCTAGAGAATGGATTTATGTTCGTTTCTGTATAAGTATGTCTCGAGAAGACTCGAGAAGATAGTTCTAATCACAAATCGTATCACAAACATTTGAATCACTATTTCCACAAAGACAACTACTCAAATACAATCATATAGCTCATCATTTAACTTCCATCATGGGATGCAACAAGAGAGACGGAAAGCATCATTGGTAAGCAAGCCCCCAATGACTGATTACAGAAGCTCACAAGGCAGCCCTGTGTGCAATCAAAGTGCCAACACCCGATGTGTGAAGAAACTACATCTCGCCATATGCGGTAGATGCAAATCTGGCTATTCATTGAAGCACAATCGTCGATGCACCTATTGTTCCGACAAGGTGATCAAAGAGGAAAAGAGAATCGCGAAGGAGAAGAATACCATCATGGAGGAGGAGGAAGAAGAGTGATGTATAGCGCATGGTATATGAGCGAAGAGAAGCAAGAGAAGGAAGAGAAGGGAAGTTGGAGAGAGAGGTAAGAGAATGATGTGCAGTTTAGGATATCTGGGTATGGCGTGGCTCAGTGTGCACTACCGGTAGTCTACACCGAGCAGGGTTACCAGAGCGAGTATGTTTTTTGCCTTTTGCTTTTATGTTGCAATTGCCTTTTTAATGGATATTAGACCTGCCATTGTTTTGATATAGCATAGTTTTATGTTAGGAGTTACTTTAAATAGCAGGAATTCATCGAGACTTTTAGACGTCCTAGATCTAAGTTCTATTGTTGTCAACTGGCTCAATTAGCTGCACCCCGTAACACTTCAGTTGATATCAAAGCACCGGTTGCTGTGCTCGAATGGATGACTGGTGATAATGAGCTGCCGCTTGGCTTTGGTTCTCCGTCTACCTAGCTTCAACCCCCCTGGGAGACTCAACTGTCACTCTAATACAAAACCCGCGCAGTATTTTTGACATATAACTTTTAGAAAGCAATCTGAATCTTCGAGATTTAAGGAAGCGAGGTTTCAGGATATAAAAAGCCATAAGAGAACAGAAAGCAACTAGAGACACCTGCTGATCGGGCAGTTTCTGAAGCTTGGCCGGAGTCAACAGAGCTCCTTTTCCAGATATGAAAATGAGGGCTGAGCGATTAGCAACTGACGAGAATGTCTTTTAGAGTCAGTACTGTACGAGGATGGATGAGGTGAGACGCTTAAATTGTCTCTACCTTTTAGAGGATAAGCAGGATTTCCTCGTAAGGCAAAGCAAGTTGTCAATGGTGGTTCTCTTTCTCAAGGGCACCGTTTGCTTTGGTACTGGAAGAACATAGATGTGTCCGAGAAGCTATAAAGAACATTTGACGTATGTAACATCACAAGTTGATAGCTGTAGCACATACCTTTACGCGAGAGAGGCGGTGAGCAGGCTACTTGACAAGCCGTACGACATGCTTTGGTCCCTTGGAAAGAAAGAAAAACTCGGGAGCTTATCAGAATAAGTCTCATTAATTAACAAATAGAAAACAAATAGCCCAACAGGGGAGAAAATACCGTTATTGGTTAATACACGCTAGTCTGATATTACAAGTGGTTTGTTGGGTCTTACTGTCCCTGATCTTAGCCTTGCACTCCCGAGATAAGGTCTTACTACACGTGGGCATAATCCAGAGTTCTTCGCATCGAGAGTCAATTGGGTCAGCATTTATGCAAAGTTGTGTCTTTAACCGGCGCAGAGATCTCGACTCGGTACCGTGGAACGTTGCAGTACAGACCCCGCTGAACTTGGCCTGGTCTTTGATTGCATAAAAGACAAGAGACAGAATTCACGACGAATACGGTACTGAACCATATCTAGTTCAGTACCTCTACTTGGGAGATACAGGTCTCCTGTGTAAAATTCTCTGGCTCTTTTGCCATGCTCCACAGAATTAGCGTTTATATGAGACCCGGTAACAAACTGAAGTTAGAACACGATTAGGTTAATTAGCTCACGATAAGCGAAAAAGTATTTATAACTAGCTAAACTCGAATGGCTTAGATAGCATTTAGTATTTCCATGTACTTGGACAGTGTTTGCGTGTCGCTAAACGGTCACAGGTGCGCTTCAAAGAGTGTCAGCCGTCCAATATCTACTACCTCATACTGACATGGGGTGAGACCTTATTAGCTAATATGCTGGCTGTCTCCCAGCCATTTGTGACTTGCCTCGAGCATGAATGTCTTTACCCAAGTTCGACTTGACAATAGCCACCTATCTTCACCTACGACACAGCAAAGACGGTATTTGCCGTTGGAAGTAAGCTCTTGGCTCTCCAAACTTTGATCTATCGCTTGCGCATCCAGCTTTTCGAACATGCTTCAGGTAATCGCCAAGAGTTATGAAGCTCACAAAAGCTTCTTTCTCTGGGGTTATAAGAGGCTTTTGGGAGCGGCTATTCTCGTTGTTGTTAATTCTGCTTCTTCCATCTTCGACAACTCGAAACCCCGCTGCGATAAAACCACTCATCACATGTAAGTCTCGCTTAGGAAGAGGAGGAGGAGGGAGAATATCCAAGACTAATGCAGCTTCTAGTACAACTATGCCTCCGTTCTTGTGTAATGAGATCTGGGACCTTGTCTTCTCCAACTTCGAGGATACCATAGATGTCGAAGATGGGTCAGATCATGGCCTTTATCCGTCCCCCAAAGACACTGATATCCCAACTCTTAAGTCACTGTGTCTTGTCAGCCATCAATTCTACAGATTGGCCAGGCGAAATCTGTATCATACCATATCGGGCGGAAAGCTATACGGTCAACATAATAATACAAAGATGTGTTTACTCGCCCGTACGCTTCTCTTAAACCCGGAGCTCAGGTCGGAAATCCGTGCAATCGACCTGAGTTCCTCAGAAGACTGGCAGACTTCCTTGGTCAACAGTGACTTTTGGCCACCAAGCATTGAACAGGTTGAACCTACTCGACTCCGCGACTTGCTGAGGGGAGACATAGAAAGATACTCTGCCACTGGAGCTGGGACATGTTTTCTTCTGGCCCTCATGCCGAAGCTCCGTATGGTTGTATTGTCAGACCCCCAGACACATTCCAAGGCCCTGACCTGGATCCTCGGAGGAGAGACGAGGACTCCCCAGCCTGGAACAGCAGATCGACCAGAACTAGTTGCGAACTTCCTCGGTCAGCTGGAAGAAATACACTGGTCGCCATTACGGACCAGACTAGAAGACTCGGGCACTTGTAGCACGGAATATTTACTACTCCTTCCCAGCATCAAGCGACTCTTCCTGACACCGTTTGAACCCACCTTCACTATCAGCCATCCTGTGGTTCCAGACTTTCAGAGTGGGCTACAGAGGTTGACACTCGACGCTGGTATGATCTGTCCCGCTTTCCTACACTACAGTCTTTCTCGATGCAAGGCCTTACAGTACTTGGACCTGGATCTTACAGATTGCTACGACGTAAACGAAGAGGATTTGACGGTGAACTTGTACGAATTTGGAAGCATTCTCAGAGAGTTCGGGCAGGCCCTTGTCGGCCTAAGGCTGAGATTTTACGATTGCGAAGAGTACGCACGAGGCAAGATTGGCTCTCTACAAGGACTTGAGCGTCTCCGACATCTTTCAGCTCCAATATTTGTACTTGCAGGTACACTTAATGACGCAGTCCCGCTACAGGAAGTCTTGCCTGAATCTGTTGAGACGGTCGAAATGGATTTCGTTGAGGTGTGCAGGGGGACAAATCGTGACATTCTGGTAAGAATGTCTGCTGCGAACGACGACCGAATGCTTCGCTTTCTCGACAACAATGAATTGCCCAAACTACAGGAAGTTATATATGGTTGTTTTACGGACGGCAAGGATGACAGGATCACTAAATTCACCAAAGTTGAGGGCTGGAGTATCAAGAACGAGACACAACTACGACACTCGTTTACCAGAGAGCCTTATTCTCGGAGGCTTGAGCTAGTACGCGGATAATAGGATGGCAAGATGGATATCGGTTCACCCTCCCTACCTACGGAACTAATGAGATAATGAAACTAAGGCTTGGAAAGAGATGATCAATTTGAGCAAAAGCAAACAGACTGCTGTATGACAGAGATATTACAACACATATATACGAGTACGCGGTGTGAATATACGGTGTATTTCCAGCTGAGAGAAGAGATAACTGGAGATGGAGCAGAAACAGTTCTCATTGGCAAACTGCAAGGTATCATTCCAGACTACAACAATAGTCTTGATTCAAGCCACAGTCTTGCTCGTGCATATCATGTTACTCGTGATGATACCCTGCCTATCGTGGGTTACACAACATAAGTACCTCACAAAAGTACCCTTTGTACTTAAGCACGACCTAGTTGCCAGTCTGATCACCCCCAACAGTCTCATCGGCACCCATCTCATCTCATTTTCTCTGCCCTCATTCCATTCTAGCCCCAATTACCACCCCAATCGCTATCATCATGCTTCTGTGCATGCCCAACGAGATTTTGCGTCACATTTGTTCCATCATCGAGTGCAAAGATTGGGAAGGCGGTTGGGATACAAAGTCCTCCTACCAGGCACTCTTGTCTCTGAGCCGCGTTTGCAAACGATTGCGTGAAATTGCAGAATCCCATCTCTTTCAAAGTATCTTTGTCCTCGAAGAGGACCCTGATGAGAAATGGATGCAACTTGCAAGACGCCTGCAACAGGATCCTGAGCAGGGCCTCACCGTGAGGACGTTCTGCTCCCAGAGATACGATCCCATGGCTCCTCCATACTTCCTCGACTTCATGACCAAGTATTTTAAAAGGCTGTCCTCATCACCTGAAGGTGATAGAATCCCCCTAAATCTCAGGGCACTCATACAGTACGAGTTGAGAGTCGGAATATTCAACCGGCCATACAGAAGTTTGAAAGTGCTTCTCATGCTTCTCATGCCAGAGCTGAGACACCTCGAGCTGTGGATTACCGACCACAAATCTACGCCGTTTCTTTTGACTGGGTCATTTGTAGGTGGCCCAGATCACGGTTGTGCTGGGTTCGAGCCCAACAAAGAAGCAGGCCAGAGTTTTCAAGGTATCCCGAATATCTTCTTTTTCCGCCATCTCGAGTCGGTAACTCTTATATCATATGACGACACACTGGGCTCCCCAATAGGGATTCAAACAGTCAGTGGTCTCTTCAACCATCCAAGCATCAAGGCTCTGAAATTTGAAGGCTTTGGATTGTGGCACGAAACTTGTTCGAAGTTGAACTGGAACATGGCGCCCAGCAACCTGACAAGGCTCGACCTTGAGAACTGCACCCTAGAGCCCATGTCCCTCAAATGCATCTTGCAGAAATGCACAAGCCTCACCCATCTCAAGCTGGCCCTCATAGGCAGCGGAGACCTTAAAAACCCCACTCACAATCTTAAGAAGTTTGGCGATATTCTCAGAGAGCATGGGCGAAATCTGGTTGACCTTTCAATCACGAGACCAATGTGGGATCCTCACATCGCTGATTGGACGAACTACATTGGAAGTCTAAGGAAACTGGAAGTTCTGAGGCGTCTATCCATCGGGAGGCTCAACTTTGTTGGGCCCATAGACAATGAAAATAAGAGGTACATAACCATACACGACAAACTTCCCCTGTCCTTGGAGACTCTCACCATTGAAGCAGAGGTGTCGGGCTGCGCATGTGACTTGGATAGAGCCAGAGAGACAGAAAAGCTAGTCTGCGACATGCTCGAGCATGAACCAGTCCCGCCGAGCTTGAAACAAATCAACATGAAGCTGCTACCAGGGCCGGAGGCTCGAGGTTTTGAAGTGATAGAAGCGGATAACCTTAAGGGCTGGCGAATCGGGAAAAAGGGTCTCTGGGTGCAAAAAAGCAAGGGGGAAAGGGAGGATGAGGACGAGGACGAGGATGATGAAGAGGATGGGTACGAGGATGAGGACGATGATGAGGAAGAGGAGGAAGTTAAGGAGAATGAGGAGGAAGATAAGGAGAAAAAGAAGTGCAGCGTATATGATGAGTATAATGAGTATGAGGAGTGGTCGGAGTGTGAAGAGGATGAAGAGGATGAGGATTTTGAAGAGGGCAAAGGATACCGAGTGGTTCAATTCATCACTAGTGCGACTCGGGTCGGATATAGTACCTAGGTAGTTCTAGACAAAAACCCTCGCGTATCTCATTTCAAGTACACGATCAATATGAAAATTCCATTGCTCTGATCATTTTCTCTTTGTTTTTACAATTGCAAGGGTTGTGATTGAGCTTGGTTAGGTACAGTGCAGAGCCAAGATATCACAACCCAACACCAGTATTACAAGGCTGGGTGTTGATTCATTATTTCCGGCAACTTGCCGTGATATTAATAGGACTTGGATAAACTCAATCATTTCCGTCGAACTAAATCAGATCGAATATAAATACAGTTCCACCTAAGAAACTTCAGCGCTGATTCGTTCTGGTCTCTCGGTAATTATTGTAGCTGAGTCATGGCCTAGCCCGTTAGATCATCGCCAGAGCTTAAACATCGAACCACTATCATCATCCTCAGATAACGAGCCCAAATGGAGAGCGCACTTCCTAAACTAAGGTCAATTGGATCTGCCCGGAATTCTAGGACCTTGATACGGGCAGCATCTTGTGTAGCTTGCTCTTCTTCGTCACCGAGGAGCTTCACAAGCTTGAACCGACCCCCGCCAAACTACCCAGGCCATGTTCCTCTAACGAGAGTTGAGCGGGCTGGGCTCGCCATTGGGGCCAGCGTAATGTCTTTTTTCGATCCCTATCGCCATGGTATGCGATTTCATTTCTTGCAGGCACCCTCTGTTTCTCTAGCTGATTACCCTCAGACCTCATCGCCGCTACTGGCGAAGCCACAGCTACACCATACTTCATCTACCGCCTTCGCGACGCTATGCTTGCCGATCCAACCGGCCGTCGTATCCTCCGAGCTCGACCTCGAATCTCCTCCAAAACCCTCTCCTTGGAAGCTCTGCGCGCACTACCCGAAAACTCCGTTGGCCGCGCCTACGTCGGCTGGCTCGATCGTGAAGGCGTCTCCCCCGATACTCGAGCTACGGTGCGGTACATCGACGACGAAGAGTGCGCATATGTCATGCAGCGATACCGCGAGTGTCATGACTTCTACCACGCTCTGACTGGTCTGCCTATCGTGCGCGAGGGTGAGGTTGCTCTCAAGGCTTTCGAGTTTGCGAATACGTTACTTCCCATGACGGGATTAAGTATCTTTGCGGCTGCTACCATGAAGAGGAGCGAGAGGCAGCGATTCGCCTCGATATACCTACCCTGGGCTCTGAAGAATGGGGCACGGAGCAAAGAAGTCATTAATGTCTTCTGGGAAGAGAGACTTGAGGATGATGTTAGTGACTTGAGAAAAGAGCTTGGTATTGAGCAACCGCCCGATATGAGAGACATTCGAAAGAGGGAGAGGGAGGAGAAGAAGAGACTTAAAGAGCTGAGAGAGCAGGGACTATAATTTTCTGCTTGTTCTCTTCTTTCTGACTTCTCTTGCAATACTTGTACTCTACTGTATTAAATGTCAAAATTAGAATTACCAATTAGCGTCGTTATTGAGGCAAAAATTACTGTTCCAAGATTCCCGAACCGAACTGTGAAGTCGATTGAACCATGCGCATCATCAAATCATACGAGTAGAAAATCGAGATTTGAACGCCAACGTCTGAGGAAGAGTTCCCATATTCTGCACCTTGAACCATCACATTCATTTTGTTTCCTTTTACTCGAGACAGAAAAGCAGGTCCCGCCCACGAATTTGCCTTATTTTCATCACTCTGATCTTCAATTCAATGGTATCACAGGCACCTCTTACAAGTCCAAATCATCGTCATCGTCCCACGCCTTGCGTCTGCTCACAACAATCTTCTCCTCTTCCTTGCTCTCCGACATAGCGTTTAGAAGATCCTTGAGTTGTGCCTCAGTGACCTTCTGTCGAAGTTGACCGGTTTGCGCAAGTGTGATAAGTCGGTTCTCGATGTCGGCGGCGCGCTCCTCCTTCACAAGTCGGATACGGCCTAGACGGTCGGCGGCTTCGGGATGGAGGATCTGGTTGAGGATGTGTTGACGAGCGTCATTTTGCTGCTGCCTATTTAAAGGTCAGTAAAATAGTGGCGCACGGTATGGATCGAGACAACTGACTGGCGCTGCTGTTGTTGCTCCTGACCAGAAGAACCGCCTCCACTACCACCGGCTTCGGCCTTCAGTTGCTCCAGGCGAGCTTTTCGTAACTGCGAAGAACGTCAGTGATGAACTTTCGATGAGGTCGCAAGAGTTAGCTACCTGTTCCAACTCTGCGTCGTCCATGACTTTGATATGTGAGGTTCTTCACGTTTTGGTGAGTCGCGAGATCAGCCTGACGCCGCGGGGCTGCTTTGTACATCGTAGGAGGGGCATTGGGTTACGTAAGCCAAGCCAGGCCAAGCAACACATTAAACATCATGATACTAATATATTGATTTGGTGTCAAATATCCTGTCAACTGACAAAGAGTTGTTGAGTGTCTTTAGTATGAGTAATTCAAGCGCTATTGTGAAATCTTCAACCATATATAGAACGCCCCAAGTGCCAAAGATGCAATTCGTTGACACCCTATGCTACAAAAAGTCATTTTACAACCTGGGCTGCTGAAACTTCTCCCTAAAATCGCTTGGTGATGCCTCCCGGATGGGTATGAAAGACTTTATCCTTTTCAGCTCTTCTATTCGTCGGGCCTTAATCATCTGAACCATCAGTTGATTTCTTGGTGTGTCTATGCCGAGGATCCTAGCCCGCTTCAAGAAGTATCCATTCTGATAGTCAATGTCTGTTTGTAGACCCTTGTTGATGCGTGTCAGCAGATCACTGGGGGCTTTGCTCTTGCCTGTAATGCGACGGTAGCAAAACTTTTTGAGGCCTTCTCCGCGGAGGAACTTTATGACGTCGGGCGAGTCTTGGACCTCAGGCATGTTCTCCGTCACTAGAGCCAGTTCCCCTAAAAGCTGATTCATCAGCTTTTGAGCGTTTCTATTTTCCAACAGACCTTGGTATTGGAGGTCAAGAAGCACACAAACGGGCTCAACAGCAGCCGTGAACATAACGGAGGGTAGTTTGAACCTTAGCCAATGCTCGAAAGTACTGAAGGTTGTGTTGAGGTCTTTGACCCTCCTCAGCGAACGCATCATACTAGGCTGCTGCTCAACAGGGATGTAGAGCTCCTTCTCTGCATTTAGGACCGGATCGGCCTTGGTGAAGACTGTTCGCCCACTCCTTAGCTGCTTAACAGAATCCCTGTTCCGGTTGAAAGCGAGTGCGTGTGACATATGGCCCAAGTAAAAATTGGGCTCAGGCTGGGTTCCGTTAAAGAGTTGTTCGCGGACTTGCTCGAGCACTCCCATGCCGTCGTTAAGAAGACAAATCGATGTTTTATCGTCGATTCGATCCTTGACTGAAGCGATCGCTTTAACAGCCTCATAGCCACGACCGGTAACTATCAACTCATCGATATGCGAGCGGTCAGATTGAGGTACAGCATCGTTCTCGGAGATGGCTGCGTTCTTCTCGACATATGCATTCTTCCTTGTCCGTTCAGGCTGAACCTTTTCGACATTTCGATATCTTGACTTGGGCATCTCGCGAAATGGCAACGTCTCAACGGAATCATAAACGCTACATAGAGCGTGGGCGATGAATCTCGATCTCACATCTTCTCCCAGGATATGAATCTTATGTACTGGTCCAGATTTCGCTGCTTCAGCTGGAATGACAACCGAGGGAACATAGAATTGCGACGAAGGGCTTGTTGACGTAGGTGTGATAGATCCGGCTTGGGTACTAGAGCTTTTCCATGGCCGTGATGGCGCACTACTCAATTCTGGGGGTACGGCTTCTGGTTTCTTCTGTTCTGTCGGAGGCACTGCTGATGCAAAGAGTCGGGCATGGCCGAAATTGGGGCTACTTCGGAGCCATCGGGTCGGCTTTTTTGCTACTTGAGTGGTCGTCCGCATCTTCGTTATGATTTTCCAGCTTGAAGTGGGTGATCGAGTCGTCGTGGAGAGAAAAGGTGGCTCAGAAGCTCAAGGATCGGGGTTTAATATGTGCACGCGCGCATCCAGACTCGAGCGAGGGGCGATGGAGGCTAGCCTTTGTAACTCGGTTTTTGGTAAGTCTGACTGACAATAAATCGATTTATTATTTCGTCAGTTCGTGAAGGCGTTGAGTTGCGTTAGAGCTGGTGAGTCGATACTAAAATTGGTGATGCGTTGAAGAATGGCACAGGCGAGTCCGTTTTCCCATTTGTTTCGACTTAGACCAGGCCAATTAGAGTAACAAGAGCTTAAGTTTTGATGATCAATAGTGGGGTTCAAAAGCATCAATAATTGGCCAATGAGTGCTCGGCTCCGATATCGTTTGGTCTGATGCTGAAAATAGCCGGTGGTGAAGGCTACACAGCATGAAAGGAACATGTAAGTAACATAATTCGTGTACGGAGTTCACTGAAAGGAATCCAAAACTCGTAAAAAGCTTCCACTTTCAGCATTCTTTTGTTTTCAGCTTGAGGAAGTTCTCGGACTGTGATACCCTTTAGTTGCATTACTTCGCTTCATGAATGGAAAAGCCACTAAGCCTTATTGGGTCTCATGGTTGACAAGTTTCTGCGCCTGTGCGAAGTCTTTCATGCGACGACGTGAACATCGCAACGTTGCGCCTCTCAACATTTCTAGTCACAGAACTCAACATGACAGACGTCAAGGACATCACGCCGGATCTCGATCGGCTGGATAATCAGCTCGATGATCTCGAAGAAAAGCTTCAGCCTTTGTTGGGCAACCTCGAAGGCATGGCCTCTCAGTTGCCCCTATTAGACAAGGCGAAACTGTTCTCACTTACAGCTTACGCGATTGAATCCCTAATGTTTTGTGAGCTCTCTTGCACCTGACACGAGGCTACATGGTCACACTAACATTCGAGGTAGCATCACTGAAATTAAATGAGGGCAATGAGGCTCAAACACAAGCCGTTCTTACTGAACTCAAGCGAATTCAGCAATATTTTGGAAAGATCAAGAACATCGAGTCTCCCCCGGAGCCTGAAACGCGTACCTTGACTATTAACCAAGAGGCCACCGCGCGTATCCTCAAGGCGGACCTCGTATGTAGCGGCGAAGCCATGACAGATCCAAGACTGACTTTTTACAGGGCGACAACAAAACAATCAGCAGTAAGCTTGCCGAAAAGATTGCAGAGGAACGAGCCAAGGCACTGCTCAAGTCTGTTGAGAACCGAAAGCGACCAGCAGAAGAGTCGCCCGTTCCATCTCAGCCCAGTTCTTCTGCTGATGGAAAAGATAAGAGCAAGAAGAAGCAGAAGAAGAACAGAAAGAACAAGTCGAAAAACTGAATTGCAAAGCAGAATAATGATGCTGACGGGCCCAATGGTTGGAAAACGCACAGAAGTCTGGCGCCAGCTGTTGATGGTCGAATTCAGAGCATGCAGCTTCAGGAGGAGGCTTACAATGATACCCAGATTGTGTCAGGCAAATAGATGGCTGGGGACCTATACGGCCCCCTTGAAAAGTTGAATTCACTGGGCATGGCGTTTGGTTGGGTTTGACTTTTGATTTGTGGAGATAGTGATGAGACAACTGCACTTAGACATCGGACTCTTCTGAAACGCAGCTTGCTTCCGAAATTTGCTTTCTTGCGGAATACAGTGAAGTTTGCATCTAGAGGGGGCACGACTTGTGTTTCAATTGGCATATGCTTGTAGTCTCAACTGTAAACAACACTTCTAGCTCACGACTTGGACATCAATACCACGATGACTGACCAATTGCTACAGCATAAAGCCGATAAGAGGAAAACCTAGATGATGACTCCTTGGCCGGCTTTGGAGGCGTATAAAAGGTTCCAATCCCTCGGTCAAGAAAGCTTAAGATAAGACATACAATTACAAAGAGCTCCTTAAGTTACTGCACAGCATATCCCTTGTCATCCGGCATCGCATGAGATTTAAAGGAAAGTTGAGCTCTTATCGCTTTAATACGTGGAAAGATAAGCCAGAGAGGTGACTAACAATTTTTCACCCCACCATTATCGGACGTGAGTCAAGGGGAGCAATCGCGGGGCACCACAACCCCTCCAAGTTCCTACCCAAGGCCGCGATTTCTGTTTCCGCATCGATTGAAGCAGAAAACAAAGCACAGCACAAAATGGCGGTTATCTACGTCGACGAAGAAGCCGGAAGCGATCTCCCCGAGATTCAGGGCACTGAGGCCGCCCCCTTCAAGTCTCTTCTTGAAGCCTACTACCGCCACGGAGCCGAGTCCGAGTACCAGGTTAAGAAGAAGGACGATGAGGAGGGTTACAAGCCTGCTGCCAAGTCAGCCCTGAAGAAGGCTGTCGCTTACGCCGCCCAGCAGAAGAAGAAGGCCGAGGCTGCTGCTAAGCGAGCCGAGAAGGATGCCCAAGACGAGGCCGCTCGTTTGGCTGTTCTCGAAGAGGCCAAGAAGCTGAAGATCACTAACGACCCTTCACTTCCCGAGCCTGTTGCGATCAACCTTCAAGAAACCGACCCTTCAAAGATTGGTACTCTCCGAAAGAGCAAGGATGAGCCCACTGAGGGAGTCAAGCGCGTTTCCGTTCAGGGCCGTGTCAACCGTGTCGCTAAGCAGGGGGGTCTTATCTTTGTGACTCTGCGCCGCGGTCTCAACTACATGCAATGTCTCCTTTCCGGAGATCTCTCCAAGACCTACGATGCCCTTACCCTTTCACGAGAGACCTCCCTCGAGATCATTGGTGAGCTTTGGGAGGTTCCCGCCGGTGCTCACGCCCCTCTCGACCGAGAACTTCGCGCCGACTACTTCAGGGTCATCGCCAAGGCCCCTGGTGGTGATGAGGCCTTCACCAACTTGGTTCCCGTTGACGGTGATACCAACACCCTCATGAACCTCCGCCACCTTACCCTCCGCCACGAGAAGCCCGCTGCCGTCATGTTCGTTCGCGACATCGTTGAGGATGCTTTCCACACCGTTTACAAGGAGTTGGATGTCAAGAAGGTCAGCCCTCCTGCTCTTGTGCAGACTCAGGTCGAGGGTGGCTCTACTCTTTTCAAGTTCGACTACTATGGCGAGACTTCATACTTGACTCAGTCCAGTCAGCTTTACCTCGAGACTGTCCTACCTGTCCTTGGTGACTGCTACTGCATTGAGAAGTCTTTCCGTGCTGAGAAGTCCCTTACCCGTCGCCATGTAAGTACCCATATGAGGCAACAAGCCAGATATTATATCCGAGTGATCGCATCTAACTTTAATGCAGCTTTCTGAGTACTCCCACGTCGAGGCTGAACTCGATTTCATTACCTTCGACAACCTCCTGGACCATCTTGAGCACGTCATCTGCCGTGTCATCGATCTGACCCTCGAGAACCCTGTTGCCGCCGAGGCTATCAAGAAGTACAACCCTGACTTCGAGAAGCCTTCTCGACCTTTCTTGCGCATGCGATACTCCGATGCCATTGATTGGCTGCGAGAGCGTGGTATCAAGAACGAGGATGGCAACGACCACACCTTTGGCGACGATATGTAAGTGTTTCGCTAATTTGAATGCACGCAGACTGACTGGAGACCAGTGCCGAGGCTGCTGAGCGTAAGATGACCGACGAGATCAACCGTCCCATCTTCCTCACTCACTTCCCCGTCGAGATCAAGTCCTTCTACATGTCAAGGGCTAAGGATGACCCCCGCGTGACCGAGTCGGTCGATGTTCTGATGCCTGGAGTTGGCGAGATTGTCGGTGGCAGCATGAGAATTTGGGACTATGAGGAGCTTATGGCCGGTTACAAGCGAGAGGGCATTGATCCTACAGGATACTTCTGGTACACTGACCAGCGCAAGTACGGATCTACTCCTCACGGAGGATACGGTCTGGGAGCTGAGCGGTACGTTATCTGGTGCTTCTATGATTTGATATGTACTGACAACTGTTTAGATTCCTGGCGTGGCTACTCAAGCTCTGGACAGTGCGAGAAGCTTGCTTGTATCCCCGATACATGGGCAGATGCACACCATAAACGCTGCGCTTATGAGATGTATAACGAAAATGGAGTACGGGGCATTGATATAGTAGAACAGACCGCTCTAGAGTTAACGTCTAGAATGAAATTGCGAAACTGCTTTACTCACTGTTTGTCATTTACATTGGGACAAGACTTGTATCCGATAGTGAAATGCCCGATATCTCCGTCGTTGAAAGCGGTCGGGTCGTAATCAATCGTAGCCTTCACTAATGGAACCTCATGACTCAATTAATAGAGGTAGGTGCCCACTAAAAAGTTGCCCAGCGGCTGTCAACGGAAGGTCGTGGAGTGCTCTGGACCCCTGGCGCCTAGGGGAATGCCTCTACCGAGGCCCTACTGGCCAATCTTCCCCATCCCTCGTTGAAATTTGCCCCTCGTGATTGGCTGTTTTGAGATGCGCCTCCGAAATCCGTGCCTCCGGTATTCTTTCTTTCCGATCTTTCTCCTCATAACTCAACATCTCGAACTTTGTTCTTCAACACTTCCATAACATCGCATCACCAAATCTCCCACCAAACTCTCAACCAACACAACAACCGCAATGCCTCGTCAACGATCCGTCGGCCGCGCTCCTTCGCGCCCTACCGCTGCTGCTCCCAAGCCTGCTCCTCAGCAGACTCGTCCTGCCGCCACCCACGCTGCTCCTCCCGCTGCGGCTCACCCTCCTGCCCAGGCCATGCCTCCCCAGGCTGCCGGTTCTCAGGGCCCTGGACTGTTCGGTCAGATGGCTAGCACTGCTGCGTAAGCATCCCCTTGCAAATCTACAACAATTGGTGTCCTCGGAGTTCCAAGTTCCGGGTGGAGCAATATACTTCAAAGCACCTGTAGAGCTTATACTTCGAACACGTGTAGCTAACTTGTTCTCAGCGGTGTCGCTATCGGTTCCTCAGTAGGCCACGCCATTGGCGGTCTCTTCTCCGGCGGTTCCTCCGAGGCTGCTGCCCCCGTCCAGGCCCAGGCTGCTCCCCAAGAGCAGTCCTGGAACCAGAACAACTGCGCCGGCGTCGCTCAGAACTTCACAAAGTGCATGGATGAGAACAACGGAAACATGCAGATCTGTAACTGGTACCTTGAGCAACTCAAGGCTTGCCAGGCCGCCGCTGGTCAGTAAGCATGGACAAATTAGAGGTTGAAAAGGAAACAAAAGGGACTTGATATCACTATGGGAAAGGAAACAACATCGGGGATATATATCTCCTGACAGCGTGCATACATATAGGAATCCGGTGGTGAAATATTACTGCTACATCTCAGCACTGTCAATTGTATAATACAACAAAAAAAGACATTACTCCCACTCAATTTGGGAAACCCCTTCATTCATCTTTCTCCTCCTCTTCTGGCCGTGGCTCAAAGTTCAGCTTTGTGGTGTTAGCAAGTTCATGATACAGAGTGGGATACGGGGTCTTACCGAATTTCCATTGTACAACTGTTGATCTCTTTGCTGATCTCTGCGATTCTGGAATGACTGAACACGCTCTTGAGAACTGGCCGGCGCATCGCTCGTAGGCCCTCGGTGCCCAGTGCGGTCATCGCCACCCCCGAACAGACTGAAAATCCATGTGAAAATGCCGAGAATGAATGCAATAGCTCTCGAAACAATACCCTGTGAGTCGTCGTAGGCGGTCGTAAACTTCTTGACGGGAATAAGCACCAATGTCGAAGACGGAAAAAGGCCGAGATCTCCTAACGGCTTGTCCTCCTCAGTTTCGTCTATGTTCTTATTCGGTAGAGGCGTGAGGACTTGCTTGAACGTGTATGGCAGCGAACCATCGCCTCTGTTTTCATCCACCCATTGTCGGACCTCTTTTAGGTGCGCAGTCGTCTTGAAGCGATTCCTCAGTGTTGATCCATCGAACAAGCGGACTTGAAGAGCCGTTATCGCGCCAGACTTGGAGGAGCTTGACAGCTTTGTCTCTGGTGCGCTCACTAATGCTGCTGCAACGTCGCCGCCCTTGAGGTTATCAAGTTTCTGCTTCTCACGTTGCTCGGCACGGAGGCGTCGCTCTGCCTTGTCGTCTTCGATGCGCTTCAGGATCCGTGCCTTCTCCTCTTGGTCTTTCTGTTTCTTCTTCCTCACTGCCTCTGCTTGCTTATGAGCTCGGGCGTTGTCCGTATCCATGCCAGCCTCAGCCTCGGCTTTGGCTTTCTCTTTAGTCCTTGCGCGTTCCTCCTTCACCTTGCGCTCATTCTCCTCCTTTTGGGCTTGCAGCCTGGCAGCCCTCTCAGCTAGTATCCGACGAACATTCTCTGACGTTGAAGGAGCGGCTGTTGGTGGAGTGTTCTGCTGTTCTGAAGCTGCAGGTGTCTCTGTCTGGGGCTGTGGCGGACTGGCCTGCTCTGGTGCTGGGGTGGGTTGGGTTGTAGCTGAAGCTGGAGCTGCAGATGCGGCAGTGGAGTTAAAAGCAGTCTGAACTCTCCGCAAGAAATCCTCTTTGCTGGTCCCCGGTGTGATGTACTCCTTTAGTTCTCCATTCTTGATGATAACAACAGTCGGAGTCCGTGGTAGAGGGAAGATCTGAGCTAGATATCCGGCTTCCTCGGACCCAGCTTTGAGACGGAGCGCAATAGAATGCTCCTTGAGTAAGTCGCTCAACTACACATTAATTAGCCCCATCACATATGATCTGCAGGTTCCCGTAATCTTTACCGTATCATCGACCAGAAACTCATTCTCCCATTGTGTGCTCTCGTCGCTTTCATCTAAAATGCATGTGAACTATTGCGTGGGTCAGGGTGATGACAAAACATACCTGTCACGAAACATAGGACAAGTTTCTGCTGACCGACGGCTGTCGAGATGCCTTCCTGGAGAGTTCCCTCATAAAACATGGTGAATTGTGTTGACTATGATGAGTTCTTCATTTAGATTACGGAAAAATTGAAAATAGTGGGTGAGTGGGCGATTGCGAGCAAGATAAAGTTGCGACGTGTTGTCAAGGTTAGAGCTGTCTCGTCTTGACTTCTACTCCCTTGTGAGACTTGGTGAATATTTGTCATGTAAATACAAAACAAAATCGTCTTGATTAGCGGTGTAGCAAATAAACCGGACGGTCAAATAAGGAAAGCAGAAGGTTAATGGCAAGAATGAACTCCGATCATGTCAGTTTAAACAAGGCTTGAATGGATGTAAACCAAGCCATCATGAGTGAAGGCAGAGCAGCTATGAGAGCTAAGTTAGCTATGACGCTTATGGCATCACGTGGCCCTAGCTTCAGCGCCGACCTTCGGGTTTCGGGGGCTTACTCAGCGTTATTGAGCTCGCCATCCAGTAGAAACTTTGCAAAGGATCTATCTAACATGGGAGAGTGAATGAATGAGTCAAAGGGAACATGTAACATATATTTTTGCTGGTCCGACTTTGCTTTTCTTTCTTCTAGCTTCTCCTTGTGAGAGTGCATTTATCCCAAAATGCTCATTGATCCTGCTTTTCTGCCATGGGCAGAAAGTAAAGGAGTCAAACTAAAAGGTGTTGAACCTCGAATTCTTCCAGGTCGTGGTATTGGTATTGTCGCAACTCGCGATATCAAGGTGAGTAATAGATCTCCTCTCAAAATTATTCTAATATTTTCCAAGCCAAATGAAACCATTTTGAGTGTGTCGATGAAGGCAGTCCGCACCATTGATACAGTACCAAAGAACATCACGGAAGCCCTGCAAGGAGTTTCAGTTCACGGCGTGTTGGCTGCCGAAATTGCTCTTGACGAAAGTGATGACTTCTCTGTATGGAAGACAGTTCTGCCAACCCGGGAAGATCTAGAGGCTGGGGTGCCCATGATGTGGCCGAGTGAACTCCAAGCCCTTCTACCCAAGAGAGCCAAGGATATCCTGGAGAATCAGAATACTACATTCAGACGCGAGTGCGAAATTGTTCTAAAAGCATTCCCCAAGTTGACCCGGGATGAGTACTTGTACTCTTGGGTGCTCATCAACACCAGAACCTTCTACAACAGCATGCCCAAGATGAAAAGCTACGCTCATGCTGACCGACTAGTCTGCATGCCAACAGCCGACCTGTTCAATCATGCTGACCAAGGATGCAAGCTCGCCTATTCAGCCTTAGGATACAGTGTCCAGTCGGATAGAGTCTATCGCCAAGGTGAGGAAGTATACGTATCGTATGGGCCTCACTCAAACGACTTCCTTCTCTCCGAATACGGTTTCATTCTAGATACGAATCGCTGGGACGAGGTCTACCTAGATGAAGTGATTCTCCCGATGCTGAACAAGACACAGCGTGCCGACCTTGAAAGTATCAACTTTCTTGGAAGATACACTCTCGATGACCAGACATTAGGCTGCCACAGAACTCAGGTCGCTCTGCGAATGCTATGCTGTACACAAAGGCAATGGCAGCGGTTCTTTGATGCTCAAGACGAGGGGCGTTCTTCGCAGGCTGAGGTTGATGAATTACTGTTGACAGCATTGAAAGACTTTTTGAACATCATCGGAAAGACTCTGGGTGATATAGATGAGGTAGAGGGTGGCTCAAGTAGCCAGCGGGAACTCTTACGGCGCAGATGGCAGCAGATTGAGGCCATGGTGACCAAGACAATAGATACACTTTCATGAGTCTTTCTGTATGTATCCTACTATCCATATTGGATGGTGTATGATCATGGTCTCATTTGGGAGCTCAACTAATGGCGATAGTATTTCTAGGTGTTTGAAGTGGGTTCCGTATCGGCGATGGCCTGTATCGTCGCGCAAGCTATATCGCCAAGTAGTATGATGTTGAATCCGAAAGCCAAGAGACATGTCGACGAGTTCATTCTGAGTCATTGCCATTCAGGAAGATACCTACAGTATATGACAGGGGGTCAATTATCCCAATGGGAATATGCCTAGATAGGTAGGTAAGTAGCAAAGATAAGCCAAGATCAAACTACTGCCGGTTATGCGGTTTGCAGATCACGGATCGCAACCTAAGCTGTTAACAATGACCATTACTCATTATTATGCATACCCGCACTTGGTTCCTGGAGCGGTAATAACGCCATCCGGCCCAAAAGATCCGACCCCAGTTGCAAGGTTGTCAGACGTCAGATATCAAGTTATGCCACGAATGGCGATGTTTGGGGGTCGTTCTCACATGTCTCAACAGAAAGACAAAACCTCACGATGGAAATAAAGGTAAATCTCTCTGGTTGTGCCGTAAATGATCCCTGTTCGGTACTTGCTGGTATTTGTCATTGGTCCACGACCGCGGTTACATTTTGGCTAAGTAGACTTAGTATAAGCGCTACCAATATAATAAATCGATGTCGTACGATAAGTTCGGCCACCTCCTACCGACAACAGGCACAGGCACAGGCACGGGTCGGTTGGGCTCCAGCGGCTTGGGAAGAAACTCTCCAGGGCTCACTCAATACGAATATCCTCAGAAGTCATTGGCTTGCTTGCTTTCTTTTGCTTGATACCAATGCCAAGTCGACACAAACTTGTCACTAGCTTTTCCCGGAGAGTCGAGACAATTAGCCAGATGCTAGCAAAGACACGAGGCAACACATGTTTCCCTCAACAAGCATCTTCCCAGTTGTCTTCAGTTACGTAGACTGGCGTTGTTGGGCACTACAGACGCCATGCAAATGGTCTCGACCAGTTGACATGTCTGATCGGCGATATCACTCATAAATCATCATAACGCAATCCGGCTTGAAGAGCATGAGGCTGCAGCAAGCATCTGCTAAGAAGCCCAAGACCACACTCTTGTTTGGCTATAGATGCAAGCCATAAGGCAGCAAGTAACTTTGCATGATAGCATACACTATATATACCTGCAAGCCTCCTCGCTCACCTCGTTCAACGTAAAGTATCCAAACCTTACTCACGACTTAGACTCAACGGCGGGAGTCACTAACTCGTTTGAGCTTCACACCATTTACACCGTGTCTTAGGCGGTTCTCGCAGAAGCCGCCTCTAGTGAGAGCCGAAACATCCATTGGCCGCTTTTACGGGAATATCGATTAGTCTAAGCCGGAAAGGGCCCCAGTTGCAGAACAATATCATATCATTATTGTTCGTAGAAGAAGAGTCGAGAACTGATGATAGTGATAGTGACAAGGGTGATCCTGGTTGATTCACATCCCCGCAAACCTTAAGCCACCGACATCACTTGATTGCATCTCCTCTCTTGATACCATCTCAACTCTCATCAAATAAGAGGCCAAAGACTCCGAGACTGAAGACTGGGACAGACATCCAACGCCTCATTTCACCATGGCTTCCTGCAACACCTGCCGCAAGGAGGAACCTGCAGTTCAGCTCAAGCGGTGTGCCAAGTGTTCCACTACGCAATACTGCTCTCGGGAATGTCAAAAGATCGACTGGAAAGTCCACAAGAAGATCTGTGGCAAGCAGGCAGATTCAGTTGCCAGTGCCAACGTCCATGATCCAGACGAAATGAGCCAGTCCCCAAAGAAGGGACTGGAAAAGTCTGTTCCCAACCCCTTTACTCGTCTCGATAACGGCACTTACCTACACAACCGTCCTGAGAAGGACGTCTATCGACTTCTGATTGACACTTATCGTCTCCGCATGGATGACATGTACAACCTTGAAGGTCAAGCAGATTCAGACAGTCTCTACGGCGGTGCTTCAAACGGACTTCGAGGTTTTCAACGTTTCTTACGACAAGCATCAGTCCGAAGAGGGCTGCTTCCTTCGTGGTGGTCACCAGAGAAGCAACAGGAGTGTGAGAAGTTGGGGATGGATTCGAGTCAGTGGCAGAACTTGAAGAAGACGACGAGTAAGCAGGAGATCATTGACTACTATGGCGATCCTCGTTTCCCTATGCAGTTGCGTATGGTCGGGGAGGCTGTGTATCTTAGTGCACCTGGAGGAGGCGATGGTTCACAGATGAGAAAGATGATGGCTGCGATGGAGGGAGGTGGAATGGAAGGGATGGGGATGAGCATGATGGATGCTTCATCGCTCCGTCGTTGAGAGTGTTAGAGCACATTTGGATTCATTGTTCTTACAAAAGTTGTATAAGGAAAAACGTCTCATTATGTCACAAAGTTGACCAATATTTAGTTCCACGTCCATGTTGACGGATTGGTACCTAGCACACATCCTAAAACCCTTGAAGAGTCAAACATTCAAAGTCAAAAGATGTTCTCCATCCATAGACTCTTGAACGTCCCTTCTCAGTCCAGTCCGCTGCGAGTTCCAGCTCCGGGACACGATCATAACGCGGTCCAAAAACGACATTGTCTGACTCCATCACCACTGCAATTCTGGCCAGGTTTTTCCCAGTGTGGCTGGGGTTGTTGCAGTCCCTCGCGATGATGACTCTTTGAGTCTGAAGTCTCCCAAAGTAGGGGATCACCGCTTCATACGCTCCACACCAGATATAATCTTTTTCGCTTGCGCAAAAGAGAATCTTGAGGACGAGGCAAGCCTGCTTGGCAAACATATCGTCGTATGCCTTGGTGGTCTCCTGGAACCTATCTGCCAGCTCGTCTATCATTCTCCAGAGGGGTTTGCTCTCTTCTTCCGGCATGGGGTTTGCATTGTGTTTTATCACTGCAA
>JAAQRH010000096.1:0-93353 GCA_013186785.1 Fusarium pseudonygamai
AAAGCATACATTTCAAAATGGTTGTTGAACCATTTGCGCCACCACCACGCTGTAATAGAGCCAACTGCGTTGTTTGTTAGTTAAAAACTCGTAAAATGATACCAAAATGACTTACAGAGAATGGCGTTGGCATATCCAGAGTCGGGGCCAAGAACCCAGGCGACACCAACGGACATCCAGTTGGGGAGCCAATCACGGTACTTCTCACGAGAACCGACGAGCCAGAAGTGCTTGACAATAGCCTGGACAGCGCAGAGGATACCCATGGCAATGGAGAAGTAGGCGGAGGACTTGGGGATAGGGATGCTGGGCATGGTGACAGCAGTGGCGACAGCTTGCCAAGCAGCGACGGAGGGAGCAGCGAAGGGGCAGACATCAGCGGGGTCATCGCTGGGTCGGTAGACGCAAGGGTAGGCAGACATGAAGAGGACGAAGATACCGGGGGCAAGGAAGACGGAGACAACAGTACCCATGGCCTGGGCGTAGAACTGCAACTTGGGAGGAGTCTTGAGGAGGAAACCAACTCGGAAGTCGCTGACAAGAGAGTTGGCGACATCAGCGGTACCGGAAGCAATGTTACCGGCGACAAGGTTGATTCGCTGGGCGTCCTTGATGGCGAAGTGGTTCTTGGTGATACCACCGTAGACAAGCTGAGAAGCCTTGGCGGAAGCAGTGAGAGGAGCACAGTCAGTGACGGCGCCACCATAGATGGACATGAAAGCGAAAATGACACCGAGGATGCAGGCGAGAAGAGCAAGACCAGCGTTCATGTGGAACTGGACCTCGCTGACGATCATGGCGAGAACGAGAGCAGCGAGGGTACCGGCGACCCAGACCCAAGTAGGGACCTGGTCCTGAGCGGAAGCAAAGTCCTCAACACCACCGTCGGCATCAGCCTTGGCAGCCTGCTTAGCGAACCAAGCGTTGCTGTGGCCGCGAGCCTGGAGTCTGTTGTTGATAGAGCGAGCAGACTCGTGGACGGCGAACTTGATACCATCCCAGACGACCTTGCCGTGGAGGAAGAACTCAATGAGAGAGTAGACCATGAGGACCATGACACCGGGCCAGAGCATCCAGTATCGGGGAGAGGGAACGTAGTCGGGCTCGTCGACACCAGTCATGACGCTGAATCGAGTGATGCCTTCCCACTTGCCCTCACCGACGGCGATACCAATGCACTCGCCATAGTGGACAAGGAGAGGACCGATGAGACCCCAGGCGACGACGGTACCGCCCCACCAAGAGACAGCGGCGTTGAGACCGACGAGGATACCGGAGCCGAAAAAGGCGGGGGTGAGCTGGATGTACCAACCCCAGTTCTCAGGCTCAAGGAGACCGCTGGCGGTGTATCCAGACCAGACGTAGAACCAGGTGAAGATGTGCCAGTTGTGAAGAATACCATCGGCATACTGACCAACACAGATGATGAGCAGCGCAATAATGAAAGCAATACCCAGCGCCTTGATCTTGCGCAGCGCATCAGCCGCACCAGAACCAACAGCGTGCATGGAGCGGATAGTCATAGCCGTAGCAGTAGGCGTAGGGAACACGAGGTTGAGCTCCCTCGCGACGTTGATGATGAAGAATCGTCGGAGGGGAACAGCAGCGAAGAGGCCGAAGAAGGCGCAGACAAAAGTGATGGTGAGGATGCGGCCAAAGTCCTTCTTGGGGTCGTCGGAGAGCAGGTCGAGACGGTACATGGCGGGCAGACCGGCGACGAAGACACCGGACATGCCGCCGGCGCCGGTGGCAGCGGCCTGGATGATGGAGTTCTCTTGGGGGCCGAATTTGCCGCCGAGGATGGGGACGTGAGGGAGGGACTTTGTGAGCATGAGGATGAAGCCGTAGCCGAAGATGGCGCCGAACATGGTAGCGGGGAAGGTGAAACCAGTCTTGAGGCCTGTAGACCGTTAGTATTATGAAAGTACATTGGTGTTAGTGAGAGGTGAGCATACCGAGATAGACGTTGGAGGCGTTGACGAGCGAACCAAGAATGATACCGACAATGACAGCACGAGCAGTCAGAGGGTTAGGTTCATGCTCAACACCCTTTGCGGGAGGAAAGCTAGAGAACAGGTCGACGATACGATCATCTTCGCTGTCAGCCTCAGACTTGAGGTCCGTGTCGAAATGGGGCTCCTTCTCGTCATATCGAGGCTGCGCGGTCTCATCGTAGCGAGGCTGGAGGGAGTCCTCGGGCAAACGCTCAGGGACGACTGTTTCGGCGACCATGATGGGCGATCAGTTAAAAGGGAAGAAACTTGAACTGCACTGCTGGTACGACTGGATGAAACCCGGGGAGCAGCGATCTTATTTATCTCTCCTACGTCGTACAAGCTGGCAGGTGTATTTCAGTGGTGGCACTTTTGAAACATGCGCCCGATTGAGCAAGTCGCCGCTCCCATCCCATCCCATCTTGCTAAGCAGAGCAATTCCGCACATCGGGGGACTTTTTGCAAGGTCGCCCAGAAGAGGAAGCGAGACAAACGATCTTTTGACGATTGCCAAATAAAGTAGCACAGATTTGAGGTGGACCCCTTATCTGCGGTATCCGACGAATGAGAGGGGCGCGGTTGTACTTGGGAGCTGCCAAAATGGGAGCAGTATTTTATCGTGGTGCTTTGAACTTTTGTGCATGAGAAGGCTCCACCCCCAGATAGAGAGAGAGCGGGTGGCACCGAGGGAGAAACGGGCGATACGCGCCACATGTTGATGAGTGTGTGTGCTACAGGGGACAGAGCCTAAGTTTTATGGTTGGTTTATGGTTGTTATGGTTATCGGAGGGTTACTCTGCATTAGACTGTGAATGGTCAAGTCGTCTGCCACTCGCAATATCATTGCCTCATTAGGGGCATCTCTCACTGACCATCACTGAATCACCCTCTAAATCACCAGACACTTACTTCCTTACTCACTCCGCCCTCAGCTCATCACTTTAATTCTAGACCACAGTCTGAATACCCGCTTCAATGCTCATACTCAAATCTCCTGACATCTCCCTCCGATAGCGCAGCTGTTTCTGCTCCCGTATCAATCTCTCTCGCAATGCGAATGAATAATAAATCGGTATTGCACCTATCAGCACCGCGCTAAACCCGATCGGTGGGTGTGCTCCGTGTGCTGACCAATGGCTCGGGGAACCTTTGTTGTTCTTGGCGCATTTTGCGGGGAGGGGACCTTTGTTAGGTTGGAGAAGGGCCTTTTTGTTTGGAGATGCAACAGGGCATCAAAACTGCGGAATGGAATATCGTGTCGTATGTAGATAAGCCTGATGTGTAAATGGAGTCTGCTGTTGGACCGAGGGCCCGTACTCAACTGAACAGCGTCATGGATATTAACAGTTTATGTATTTACTTGACACTGCAGTGAAACGGCCGCAATTACAGTGCATCGTCTCATTTACAGTGCATCGCCTCCCCCGCACTCACTCACTACAGCGTCTGAGTGTCTTCTATTCCGCTGTCGAGTGCCGAGGCCATGGTGCCAAGACCAAAGGGACCGCTGCTTGCATTTGCATTTTCTGGGACGATCAACCCTTGTCCCGTGCTATCTCGGCCCCATACTCGACTCGCACTGCAGTAATCACCTGGTGTTCCCAAGCCAACATACAGAATGGACTTTTGTCCAGATACTAGCTTGACTATACCCAATTCTACACATCACTCGACCCACTGCGTAACCAACAAAGGGGCACCAACAGACGATAAAAATCCACGATCGTGATGCTATCTTGTCAAGAAATGCCTACCCTATTGCCACTGAATCAATTGCAACGTTTGATACCGTCGCATCAATCGGTGTCGCCATTGTCGATCAGTGTACCTGAAAGATTCTGGAAGATATGAAGATCGTCTTGGCCACAGATACCAAGACCGTTATACCCGTAGCCAAGAATGCGGCGACATGCACTGTCCGACGCCCAGAGTTTTTGAAGTTCATGGATAAACCTCAACTTCAACTCGGTCGCGATGTTATCAATCGCTTGCCACGCGAGCATCTATTTTCGTGTTCTAGGTGGATGCGGATCGGAATCCCTGTATTTTTTGTGCTCCATGTCAGATCGCGACTAGATTACAGGTTGATACCGATTGATTGGTGAGGCCTTAGTAAGACTTATCACTTCGATCGTACTTGGACATATCTCGCGATTGATGAGATTCTTGACGTCGCAATTGCGCTGTAGACGATACAGAAAGCGCGAGCAATTTTTTCCGTCGCGTGTCGCGATGTAATTGAAGGTATCAGTGCACCAAAAGGTGCCATCGAACATCAAAGATGCAGACTACAGAATGCCTGCATGATTGCCACTTGACACTCACCACCATCAACCCAACACCTAGATACCCTAGTAAGTAGCACAATCGTCAATTCAAGGTTAAAACGTCTATTTTCTGGTTCTCTCCGGTCGGAAGCTATCTCACATGCCAATGCAACCTCCCAACCGCCAAACCCAACCAGTAAGCCTTCCAAACCGCAATGGCCATCTAGATATCCGTAGAACCCTTCCCCATATCAATTGGCCACTATCAAACAAGCATATCATTCAGCTCCGGACCCAACAGTCAGGAAATCTGCCCTAATCCGGGTTTTCGCCGGCTCATCCTGCCCTTACCCCAGCCTGTCAAAGGTTCCCAGGCCTAGGGAGCTTCCACTTCGGGACACACACTCTCGCTTCCCCGTGAATATCGCCCCCACAATCGGGATAGATTACATATGCACGGGAGGCGAGAGGGATGCTGGTCTGAAATCTTGTTGGTTACCAGAGGGTGACCATTCAAGCGGATTGTGGCGGGTTTATGAAAATCGTGTTTGAGCCTTGATAAACCGATATCTGCTATGCTGATTCTGGAATGAGATGTTTGGGAGTGAGCGCGTGATGAAGGAGTTGGTGCAGAAGTTCCGGAGGAAGATGGTATGCGAGGGGTGGAGGTGTTGTTGGTTGATAATGGATTGCGGCACAGGCGACTATCAAGGTCCTTTTTGAGAGACCTGCCCCAAAGCGTAACCTGTCAGCTTCACTGGACCAGTCATCGAATAGTCTCGTGCAGTATCTTGTCAGGAACATCGATCGAAAGTGGTTTACACGATCTCTGGAGAAACTTCACTTCGACCTGTTCTGTGATTTTTGGGTAAGCTACCAGATAACATGAATAGTGTCAAGATGTCAGCAGCCAATCTCGAATGACGATATTACACGACGCTATCATCATGGTGACGAGATAAGCTACGATGCGAGTGGTGCTGCAAGATAGGTATTGTGATTGAGCTGAAAATCAAGTGCCTGCACGCCAGCAATTGTTCTGCTGAACAACAAGTCTGAACGCAAAAGAATAATGGCAAAATGAAGATACCACACGATTAGAAGCCTATTTGGAAGAAATCTATACGGAAGATGGAGACTGCCGGACCTTCTGATAACCTCCCCAAAACTCATATCTGCTTTCCACCAACGTCGTCCCCGAACTAACCTTATGACTCATTAATCCCAAGACCCAAGAACACAACATCTCTACAACGCTCCAGATACTCCTTCACATCCATCTCCGTATGCCAAGCATCATTATACGCTGCACTCAAGCACAACTCTCCCCGAAACGTCCCAAGAAACAAACCCAGCCCATTTCCGAGCTCTTCACCCGTAACCCACGGATCTCGCGCCTCAAATGCCCCCGTCTTCGGCGCCACAATAGCATCAGTACGTCCCATACTCGAGATCGATACAGAAGGATGAGCATTCGGCTCCGGCACTGGAAGGGGTCGAGGACCAGAGGGTAGAGCTGGTGTAGCTTGGGAGAACATCGTTGGCGCGAGGACGTAGAATTCCTCGTCTTGCTTGACGGTGAGATAGAAGTCTTTGACGGTTTCAAGAATGGAGAGGAATTCGTTCTTGCGGTCTGGTTTTGTGGAAGATGGGTGGAGATCCATGTCGACGACGAGACTTTGGCCAGAGACAGAATGGTAGACAGCCGCTGGATGTTGAGCCGTGTTATATGGTTCTTGACAGCTTGAGCGCTCGTTGCGTAGGATGTAGTTGATGTACCGAACTTTCTTGGTCTGAGCCGGTTTATCCTGTAGGTCTCGCACGACCATAGCAGCTGCAGCATGGAAGACATGCGTTGGCGTAGCTCCAACCATCTTGCACGCCGCCAGCAACTGCTGTGTTTCGTCTCTGGTGAGTGTGAGCGCCAAGCGCTGGTGGCGACCGGGAAGTAAATCGCCCTGTCGATAAGGAAGCGCAAGAATCTCCATGTTGGGATCCGAAGCGGCAGCGGCTTTTTGAGCTGCCATTTGCTTGAGTCTATCCAGTTGAGCCGGGTCAGGTGTTTCGGGGATTTGAGCTGCGATTCGGTATGATGGACTCAGGTTTGGAGTCTCACTGCCGTCGAGCGCTGGAGGCTCATAGGTATTGCCCTTTTCGTAGGCTTCTGAGGCGAGGGATATGAAATTGTTGAGCATCATGAGAGTTCCGATACCATCGATGATATCGTGAGGAGAACGGAATACAATATCTCGGCGGATTGTCACCGACCCATTATCACCTCTCTCAGCAGGAAGATGTAAAACAATCATGGTTGGGAGTTTTGGCGCTGGAGGGTCCGAGTTAGCCCACTGATTCCCAGTCTGCCCGTTGGAGATATGGACGAGAGTCCTCTCCAGCCAGGCCTCTTTTTCTGCTTCTCCCTGTAGCTCTCTGTAAGTCTTGATCCAATCTCCCGACTCAGCGTTCTGAGTTACTTGAGATGCAAGTGTAGGGTGAGCGTATCTGAGCGCAAGCCATGCCTTTCTCAAAGCTTCGTCAACCTCATGTTCAGCATCACCTTGCGATAGGTCTCTGGTGTTTTTAATGGAGAGTGAGACATGTCCTGTCATCCCAAAGAACATGCGACCGCTCCCTTCGTAGAGAACGACCATGGTTGAGTAGAATTGTTCGATTTCATCGATAAGGCGTTGCCAAACACCGGGTTTGACTTGATGCCAGTTGAAGTTCCGAGTCGTAGCCATTTTTGTACTCAGAACGAGGTGATACCGAATAAATATTTATTAGTGGATCGACATCAAGATAAACAAAGATTCTTTAGAAATTTCAAGAAGCGCAAACCAGATTGATATATGTAGTCAAGGTTGGCGTGGAGGAGCAACCTGTTGACTTGTCGGGGTAACGGGCCGTCTTCCGAGTTGGTGACCTCGACACTCACTGGTCCATCTGGTAAACCAAGGCAAAACTCTGGTTAAACAACTCAATGATCCGAGACTTGTGATGCAAGAAGAAGATGCCGCTTTCATGAAGCCAATAAGCTGACATCTTGTCAAGACTTTGGATGCTGGTGGGGTTCTGATGGCACAGGTACAAAAGGTGGACTATCGATATTGCCAAATACGGATATTGAATGGAAAACACGCTATCCAAGCTAGGTATTAGAAACAGCGCGCTTGTCTAAGTTGAGAAATCTAACCAGCGTTTTATACCAGATGATATACAGAATGAAAGCATGCTCATGCGGCCAAGAAAATGCTTTTTCTCGGTAAACACTTCTTCCCCGTCTCCAAGCGCCCAGCAACTCTCAGGGCTTGGTGATAGGCTCCGGACGCAAGCAAGGAAAGATGAGGTTCCTCAAAGCAAGCTTGATCATCTTATTTCCCAACCTCTTCCCCCTCGCTGCATACTCCTTCGAATCATTGACATGTGGAAACGGCACATCAGGAACTTCCTTTCCCAAAAATTGACACAACGGCTCCCAACCATCCGCAAGCTTGAAATCCAAAAGCTGCTCCTTTGGTACAGTATCTCTAATGTACTTGTTATGCCGGACATATGCTGGTCTCAGGTAGTCGATAACGTCGTTGGGGGATGGCGCCCTCGTCCAACCCTGATGAAGCTTGTTGCAAGGTCTCGGGCTCAGAAATCCCGAAAGATCACCAACCTTGGCTCCGAGCTTTCGCCGGAAGGGACTCGTTGAGCTCTTGACAACGGCAACCATGCTCGGAAACCACTTCTCGATATCGCGCTCGGTAAGAATGACTTTGGCGTCGGGATAAGCTGGGATGAGCGACTCAGCGAAGAAAGAAGCTACATCCGAAACAGCATCGTATTCTCCAAATACTTCGTCCCATTCAGCGCGGGAGAAAGGTTTGCCGCGGTATGTTGGGAGGACGGTGAATGTTGCGTCGCACGCTCTGTCGAAGATGGGCCATTGCCACTGAAGGTCTTCACGCTCAGCTGCGTCCCAGCCGTGATGTACGTTGGGATATCCGAGGATTTGCAGCGCTTGCATCAGTGACGCTGAGCCATTGCGGGGAGCGCCGAGGCATAGAATTGGGGGAGGGCGAGTCGCTTTTGGCGAAGTGTCCTTCTCGCTCTGCGACGACGAGTCGACGGACTTTTCTTGGTTGTCCATATTGAATCTAGTGATACTGAGGAATAAGCAGAGAAAACTGACAGAGGGAGAGAAGTGGCCAGGTCGTCTCTTTATTGGGATCTCGCGCAATTTCCCCGATGCTCGTTTGAGACGCGGAAATCTTACGCCCAGCGGACGGCACGGATGATCATTAATTTCGCCCAATTGCCATGTCAGACATTGGCGCCAATGTCGGTTCTCATACGTCGGCAGTAAGCACTTGTTCTAGCGGGCGTAGATCAAGACCCATCGTATTCGTAGATGAGAGGGATCTGCGCCCTCTTAAGTTACGAGAAAAGGTTATTCGGGATCCCGAGGGGCCGTAAGCTGCCGCGAGATCCGATGGTACGGTGGTGCTAATGGCTAGCTTTGACTTCGGGTGAACAGAGTGCGGAGTAACACAATGATTTATTATAGTATTCTTCTGCCAGAACATCGAACAAGATGAGAATTGTCTTTGCATTCCAGGCGCTCAGCTACTCCGTACAGACGAAATCTTCCGGCTGATCCTAGTCAGTGATCTCGGAACCGTCGGCATACCAGGACCTTGCGTAACCTTAAATCCATGTTTCCAACAACTACCGAACTTTTGATTGAACAGGCGAAAACTTCAATGCCTCGGCCTCTTGTCCACAAGTTTTTGTTCCACGTCTTTGGAGCTTTGCTGTCACGAGTCTACCAAATATGTCAGTGAACATTCAAAAGTCTTAACGCACAGATATCCTACTTCGGTTTGGAGAGCTTCGGTGGCAGCGATGGCAGCGGTTGCACAATGCTCTTGTTCTGCAAAACGAATGGCTCGTTGTTCTCGGAGGCTTTGTCGCGCTGCAAGCCACCGGGTCTCCCATCAGTAATCTCCGGCAACAGTACATAGTCGCTGTACAAAAAAGAGACCGAACCTGCACTCTTTACATGGCTCGGCTTGATTCGACCAGTACCGCGTAAGACTGATATCTGGAGCTTGGAGAACTTCTTCTTGAATCCTTCTTCAGAGATGACTTCACCGCCATACTTGACGACTCTCCACTGAAGATGGAGTCTCAGACACTCTTCAATCTCATCAGAGTTCTTGAGAGAGTGTTCGGGAGTATTGTCTTGAATATGGTGGAGGAGATGGATCGTCAACGGGACCTGAGCACATGAGAGGACCTTCGCTTCGGCTTGTCTCTTGCAGTTCTTGCAGGACCCTTCGGATGTGCTCTGTCTACCGCCAAAGGAGTATACCTGGCCAATGTAATTCCGCTTTTCGAAACTAGTCGTGTCTTCGCTTGATGGTACACCTAGGAAGAATTGGATTGTGTAAGACAAGCCGTCGAGGGCGTATCGGTCATACACCACGTTGACGATGTAATCCTTCCAAAATCCTTTCTGGCCCGGATGTGACCGTATTGCGTCGAAAGCAGTACTGGACTTGTCCATCGCTTCAATGAGATGTCCTGTGCCTGGGTATATCGTGTCGATATGCGATCGAAGCTCTCGTTGGAACTCCCCCGGTATGAATCGGCCATGCTTCCGTAACGTTCTTTCAGCTACCTCCGCAAGGTCATCATACTGATAATTCAACTCTGTCCAATCCCGACACGCTTGCGCCGTCCAGACCTCTTTTTCGGGATCGTTGTCTTTCCTGTGAAACGGTTCAAGAGGGTCCGTTTCCTTGTCGTCGGTGACGCTAGAAGCTGTCGTATCTGCGGTGTTGGAACTGTCTGACTGTTCGGTGTCAAACCATAGCTTTGGGTTGAGACATTGCCATATGGCTAGCAAGCGATCTATCTGCCTGCTTTGTGTCAGTCAAGTTGCGCCGCTAGGATATGTAGGATACGGACACGTGGTGAAGCCAAAAGATGGGATCAAACGCTGCTACTGGCACGTCGCTCATGTGTCCCATCCCAGTTGCATAGTCACTTCCTCCCGTCAAGTTCTTGCATTCATGTCAGCCAAATCCACAACATTTGTCTGTCGGCTTACGTGGATATTGTTGTGGATATACTCCAAAGATATGTATCTTGTCTTTGGACATCCTCTGCCCTCAGCAATCCACTTCGTCGAAGCAAACTGTCCCCAATTCGAGTTATATCCTTTAGAGAACATGCGATTAACTGCATCCGAAAGGCTTCCAGGGTTCCACGTATATTCTTTCGAATGTTGCTCCATTGTGCTCCATCTGGGCTTGCCATCCGGACCATCCTCATGAGCCCTCGCGAGATTCAAGTTTGCTTGCCAACAATTCCTTACTCCATGTAGACCGGTAAAATAATTAGTGTAGTCAGTCTCTTCTTCGGAGATGTCTTTCGTTCTGAATATCCCATATCGGCTGGTACTAGACGTTTTGCTCCACTAAGTGCCTGTCAGCAACTCTCACGCTGGCCCGGTTGATTGACTCACTGGAGCCCAATCGCAATCCTTCTTGGGCGGGAGTTCGTCGTGCGCTATTGGGTTGTCTTTTATATTCCACTTCGACTTTCTTCCGGACATGCTACCGAATGGCAAAGGGTTTCCTGTCTTTGGGTCCTTTTCTGGATTCTCGAAGCCAAGCAGCGGGTTGGGGTAAAGACCGCTTCGCGGAAATTGGTTCTCTATCGTAGTGGGTGGGTAGATTCGGACGGCGCCTTGAGTGAGTACTGGTGGGCAAACCAAGTCTTCGTGGTACCGTTGTCGCCTAGCCCAGTCCCAGTATGGCATCCGCCAGTGCTTCGCTGCTGTGTACCATTCGTCTGCCTGGGAGATCGGCAACCCGTACTCGCTCGTCCAGTTGTTGATGATTAGCTTCATATTCTCCCATATTCGTTCCTACTTATGTCAGAACTGAATCAATTTTGTCCAAGATCAGATCTCACCTCGAAGAGTAGCATATATGGTCTATGCCATGTAGGAAAGTTCAAGCTGTTGTGATTGCAATATCCACCGAAAGGCTGATCGCCAGCCTGTTTCGTCTTCTTGTCCGGCGCATGCTTCGGTTCTGGCGCTCCGTCCCAGGCAACCTCTGGATACCCGTGCTGACCAAAGTTCAGAAAAGAACCAGCTACCGGGACAATTGTACTTACTATTCCGGCAATTTGGAAGTAGGAAAGCTTGTCATCGACAGGCATGGCCTTGAAGCGTTCCAAGGCTAGTACGAATAACGTCCACTGTTTCCTCTCCCTTGGGTCGTCTGAGTCGGCAAGAGACGATATCTCCTTACGGACTGGAAGGCCTTTCACGTGTGGAATTTCTCCAGGGTATCTCACGGCATTCGGTGGCCGAGGAAGACCTTTGATGCCGTAGGTCCCATCTTCTGGAGGGATTGCTTCACCCATAATGGTGGAGTGGATCTATTAACACCTGAAGGAATTCGGCGGTAGATGTGAGAAAAGCGCACTTGTGGTGTAAAAGGCTTTTATACCTACAAGGCGCCTGGAGTCTCACAAGGACGCTTATCTGCAATTATGACGCAAAGGAAAACTCCCAAAAATGACTACCGGAACCCAACCCAGATCTGCCGTCGGATCTACACAAACAGCCAGAGATGTCAAGCCCCATAACCCGGCTCGCTGCCCCAATGACAAACCTCAGCTCCAACGTTCAGCCAATATGACGAAGGACAAGAGTAATCAGAAACCTCAAAGGTCAAAGCTCAAACATTCTTGGAATCGAGTGTCTCGCAATATCCATCTTTTGGGGATTTCACATGCATTAGACTAAGACATAGGCTGTAGCGAAGCCAACCAGTAAGCCTAGCACCAGCCGCCAACGTCACAAGCTGAGGAGGCCCCAGGATCTACGACACTAATGTTGATTGAGCTGTCTGATTGGCCACTCAACAAGAAATCTGCAAAGCTACTGAGCCAGACTAGCCAACACATAGCTGTGGGTAGAGCTGAACTTGGCGAAGGTCAATGAGAAATGGTAAGATCGTCAATGGTATCGCCGCGCCGTGAACGGATCGGAGCAGCCCGGTTAGCTCATTGTCGAGCGACAAAGAAACCGACTATCAACAAGATTTATCCATTATCCAAGTATATGTAGATGACACCTCTACTCCAGCCCTCAGACTCTTCTCTCCTTCCTTATCCACAGCGCCCACCCCAGATGAACACCAACAGTGAAGATGCCAGTTACAACACAATACAGCCAAATCCAACTCGACACATGCCGGCCTGACTGCTCAAAGCTGAAGAAGGAGGTACTAAAGAAAGTCTTATCAGATAAGTCAGAAGAGTCAACGTTTGAAGTTTTATCCAAGTCTTACCGCCACAAACGTCGCTGGCAGAAACGCGAGGGTGACCCATGCTATGGCTCTCATGTCAGAGCTGTCTCGGAGTGCTGCCTCAGTTTTTTTGAGGTTCAAAGCACTATCGCGCTGTGCCATTAGATTCAGACACTAAGTCTGATTAGCTGACGGTGGACAGATGTTTTGAACGTTTTGGCTCCTCACCGCTTGCATTTGTGCCTCTGCTCGTTTGGCGAGATAGATACTTCGGGTTCGATTGTTACTGGACCACGTTTTGAAGGCTGAGATCTTCATCCTGATTCGTAGTATTGCTCTGTCCCAAGAACAACCATCAGTGTTGA
Organism: Fusarium pseudonygamai; assembly: GCA_013186785.1. Taxonomy (NCBI): domain Eukaryota; kingdom Fungi; phylum Ascomycota; class Sordariomycetes; order Hypocreales; family Nectriaceae; genus Fusarium; species Fusarium pseudonygamai. Next base: position 12,945 of record JAAQRH010000096.1, read on the forward strand.
GCTCATCAAGACTGTCATTTAGCCCCTGTAGCCAATCGAGTAAACTCTCATTGACCTGGCATTTGGCCTCGGTCATGGCACACTCCGAAGCAACAGACGTGATCTTTCCAGGAGCAGCATCAAAGTCAACATCCTGCTCATGGCGCCGCTCCCAAACCTTCTCCCCGTAGGCATAGTGATTGAGTTCTTCATGATATTTATCATTACGGTAGTTCTTGTGAGTCCCAGTCCGCTTCTCAGCTGAGTATAGAGAATCCCGCATGAGCGTGAGTTTCTCTGCAGTGCCTTCTATCCTCTGCTCCATCAGGATGAGTGGCACAAGTAGAGGATGCCATGCAAGGGTTTTGAGAGTCTGTAGTCGCAGCAGCAGATGCTTGATGTCTGTCTTGTGCAACATGTGAGCTACGACGTGCGTGACTCGGGAGGTTGGAGAGTGGACAACAGAGATACTGAAGTTGGCGAGATTGGAGTCCCATCTTTCTGGTTTGACAACGAAGCCTGGATATTATCTCATCAGTCTGCCGTGCTCGATAGAGACAGCATGGATTGAGCTTCAAGCATACCTTTTAGGCCTGCTTCCAATGGCACTTCAAACCAGGTTGGGGGCGTCTGCATCTGCTCGGTGCATATAAAAGTGTTTTCAAGGTGCAGCAAGTCCAGGTGCTCCCTGAATCCTTTCCACGACAGAGGCGGTGCATTATCGTTTTCAGTGTTGAACGGTAAGATTCTAGAAGCATCAGACAAGACCGAATAAGTCGGCATTGAGAGTTTTAATTGATCCCCTAGAAAATAGCGCACTTACATTAACCTAAGAATGCCTTTGGACCCATCTTGCTGTGGGAGCTTAACCAATATGAGCACAGAAACGATGTAGAAAGGGCTCTCAATCGTACCTCAAATACTTTAGAAAGATCTGGCGCGGATTTGGGATTGCCTGAGTCGAGGGGGACCTCGCTGTATTTGATTTCGTCTTCATGCTGTGATAAAGGCGTCAATATTGAGTAGTTTAATGAAATCGGTTTCTCGTACATGTCCTTTAATTATTTCGACAAATCTTGCATCCTGCGACCCGACAAACTGATCGAAAAACGAGTCACGCGGATAGTTGGTGAACTTTTGTATCCAGGGCTTAACAGAACCGGCAGAAGAAAGGGTAGGTTTCGTAGATGTCATGGCTTGGCAGAATTGTAATGCTGGACGACTAAACAAAAGGATGATGTGTGTAATGTAGAAATCGGGAGTTGGAAGGGGAGATATGGAAGATGGTGTCGGTATGCAGCCAGCCAGCAGCCATTTAATGGCAAGCCTCTTTTTCCACTTGGAGAGTAGGCAACGAGGCAGATCGACTAAAGTGGCTGTGCATGCGGCTTGCAAATGCAAGGAATTGGAGTTGTGTATCGTCCCTATTACTCTTACCAACATTTATGCCAAGGCGATGCCGTAAAAACAATTTCTTGAAAGTTGAAGTGTAATAAGAGCCAGATTCGGGACGGAAAGAATCAAGAAATTGCTCATTTGCGATCAGATAATGACTTCCGAATCGCCGTTTCGCCACATGTGAGGCTGAATAGCTGCATACAATCCTTCTGTCTATTGGCACTATCGACAGTCTAGACATGGGTCTTGCAGAAGCTGAAAAGTTAGCTGCATGCTGAAAGTCTCAACTCTCAAGGCAGCTCGCTACTGGTATTTCGGCGCGTGACGCGTAATGTTTGACAGCGGGATGAATCTATCGTATTTCAATCTGGTGAATATTCTATCATCATTATCATCATCGAAACTATAGGCAATCAAAACTAGCATCGAAAAGACTATCCTCACTCTCTCGGAGAAGACCAACCCATAAAAGGGTCCTGGTTATTACGACAAGCTCCGGCGACCTTAACATGCTCCTCAAAGAGTTTGTTACGGCTGTCGAACTCTTCCCCGCATACTTCGCACTTCCGCTTCTCCAAAGGCAAAGGCGTTGGGGCGTTCTCTGTCTTCCTTTCGCGGTTACGACGGGGTCTGATGACCACCTGTACTGCTTTCGCTTCCTCCATGTTTGCATCCTTCATAATATCCTCGTGGAATTGTGCCCGTTCCTGCTTTTTTGACACAGTGTTCTCCCCGGGGAAGATGGACGCCAAGATTTCACGAGCCTGTTCTCTTTCATTTTTATAGTACTGGCTTTTGATCTTCCTCTCCTCTTCACTTGAATCTCTCCTTGGCTGAATGTTTTCATCAAACTCATCAATTGCCTGGAGAGTTGAGCTGCTCTCAATTCGCAGGCTTCTGTCTCCTTTTAATAGGATCTCTATTGCCTCATGAAGCGGTATATATTCACTTTGTCACCTGGGTTGGTAGAGAATGTGACAGCTGCCTCAGAATCTCTTTCTCTCAATTATCCCAACGTGGCCCTTTTCCTGGCTTCGTTTCTTCGCTTCCTAATCTTCTTTCGCTGTCTAAGATCCTGCTCATCGGCTGTTGCCTTTTCATGAAGACTGCAAGCGAGCTGTTCCAAAGCGGAAGCCAGAGCTCGGGTCACATCGGTATAATTCAACTTGCCCTGAGTTCCTTCTTGTCTGCAAGAACCTTGTGCCAGATGTACCTATTCCAGACAGACACGATCAGCGAGATTCAATAGCAAAGTGATTTGAGACACTCGAGTCCGATCGTCGCTCCTCTTGGCCTTGAGAGTGGACAGAATGTCACTCAAAGCAACACTACTCATATGCAGCATCTCCCTCGTTTCCGGTCGCTCATCACTCATTGATACACCCTGATATTCGGAAACCGTAACTGTGATTGGAGGCCTGTAGCCACAGTTTGTTAGAGACAGGTGATGCTTGCATCGTGTCTGCAAGTCTTCTACATCCACGAGTCCCCAGATACTCGGCCAGATCCGGTTGCAATACATGTCGAGACTCAGGACGACGAAATGATCATTTCCAATCTGTGAACCAAGAATTTCCAAGAGTTTCCAGCATCCAAGGCCTAGGCTCTTCTTCAAATCGAGCGGTATTGAGTTGAATGTAGAGAACAGAGAATGGGGGCTTAGATACTGAGCAGCATAGCAATAGAATTACAGAGAACAGAGAATCGACGAGCACCATTAGGTGGTCAGAGCCTCTGAAACCCAAGTCACGTAGGCGAAACCGCGGTGATTGAAGGAAGACGCCGACGAGGATGTACTTTTTCACCGATGTTTCCCCGTCCAGAATAACACTCATGAGAGTATCACAGACGTTCTAAATATAGAGTAGCATGTGAGGGTCACAGAGGAATTAGGTCGCCTTCACCAGAGAAAGAACGCGGTCAAACAAAATCTTAAGTCTGCTCAATGTTCCTTTCATCACGTGTCCTTCGTGGAAGGCTTCAATTCCCCAGCATTTGTCATACAAGCTTTCCCACGCGGCCAAGCTCTCGATAGCCGAATCTTCCATGGGCTGGTATGATAGGGTAAGTGTGGTCATTTGTATCTTCACTTGTGGTCAAAGAACATTTTTACAAGGCTGTCAACGACGTGGAGAATTCTGTACTGGTAGACGTACGGCTCGAAGGATACCGATGGTACTTGAAGGAGCCAGTTGCCGGATAGGTACCTCCCATGATATGAGGGTTTGTCTTTGGCTTTCTCGCCATGGTTCCCACTTCTCGTCTCGGTTCTTTGGACCCTCCTCCTTGCAACTCTTCTTCTTTGATTGTCCCCAGCTTTTCGCTATTGTGGTAGGACAACTCATATTCTCAGTGGCATCATTATACCACTGGAAGTCTTCCATCGTGCTAGAGACTGTACGTCTGTGATGATTGGGGCTTATGAATAGGACCTCACATTGTCTGATAGAATGTGCTTTCAAGATAATACGGAGGACACTCGGTTGTGATATACACCGGAGAATGCCACGAACAGATCATCCCTGCTAGCTCATTGCTGAGCGACAAAGAACCCAGTTGCCATTCTGATCTATCCAAGTACTTGTAGATAACAACTCTACTTCAGCCCCTAAACTATTCTTTCCTTCCTTATCAATCTTGGTGATTGGGGCACTCGTCTTTCTACATAATCCTCTCGGATGAAGCTCAAGCAATGTGGAAGACACTGGTATATATGACAGTAGCCAGTCCTCTTGATCATCGCAACCATCAAAGCTTATGCCAAAGGACTAAAATCTCAGTCTCAGGCCCAGACAGAGGACTGGGACATAGACTGCGAGTCCCAGAGGGTGGACGGTAGTGCTTTCGGCATGACCGCGCCCTTCATCCACGGATTACAAAACACTTGTTGGCAAAGGGTAAGTTATAGAAGATGATTGAATTTGACGTGGCTCCAGGCTTCATTTTACATAATCCATCATCTAGCCCGCCCAATACACACAAAGTCTCTCAGTCTCTAAGCCTTCGACCGCAGGTATTTGTTCAGACCAGAGGTTATAAAGCAAACAAGANNTCTTGTTTGCTTTATAACCTCGCCAGCTGTTTGTCGCCTCTCGGCTTGCGTATCAGCTCGACGGCATGTTTCAGTTCAGCCAGGCTTTCGAGATAGGCCTCATCAGTTTGCCCATCTCCAGAGGCATCTAGTTTCTCAATCTCATTCAAAAAGAGTTGCATGATATATGGAGTAGCGTTTCTAAATGCGGCCTGTATAGCCTACACATTTCCAGGTTAGCAGAAATTTTCGATAATGGGTGTTGAAACTTGCAGTGTCTTCTGGCCGTCTGTTGCTGTGCGATCCATGGTGGGCCGCGGTGGATCGGGGTTCAGCAGCACCATGGGAGTGGAGGGACATGGCGGCTTGTTCAAATGTTTCTTTGGGTCTGTCTCAAGGTTGAGGTCTCGAGCTTGAGTATGAGTTCTCAAAGGCTGAGTATGAGCTTTCAAGGTTGAGTATGAGAAATGATGCTGGATCTTGCCAACCTCATGGCATGGACGTTCGTATGGTTTTATGCCTTCCCTTCATTTCTTTTCACAAGATGTAGCGACGTGCTGGCAGGATGTTAATGCGTCACGAAAAAGAGGGTTGAAAATCACGCGCGCATTATGCCGGTGGCGTTTGTCGTCAAATGGGATGCCGCCATTGCATTGTGCATGAGACCAGGAGTGGAGCTAGGCACAAAGCTGGGCTCGAAGCCAGGCATACAACTGAGTCTGAAATAAGGAGAATGCCATGCGCACAGCCAGCACCCAAACGGCGAGCCAATCAAACGTGCAGCCAGGAACAGAGCCAGGCTTGAAGCCGAGTGCCAGGCCAGCCTGTAAGCCCATTTTCAACCCCCAGGTGCCAACTAAGTAAGCCCTGCTTATGCTGGGGGAACAACTACAGGAAAATATTAAGACATTGAACATACATCTTCCTGCGACGCGAAAAATGGCTGTCAAGTATATAACAGCAGATCCGACGAATTTTGGTCCAAGTTTCGTTTTTCTGCCGCTATATTGAGCTCATTCTTCAAGACTAAGCACTATGAACCACGACGACTACCCCTCCGCCAATCAGGCTCCGTTTGCACCTGGTTTTAGCACCGAGTGGAGCTCAGTTCCTCCTCTGCCTATGCCCGCTCTGCAACCAAACGCCCTGGCAGAGTCCGCGGGATGGCCCCAGTTCTTTGACCCAGCTGCCGCCTTGTCTGGAGAAGACACCGAGACCATGGCTGGAGCCGGCGACTTCAACTACGCTCAGGGTTTCAACGGCTTGAGTCTCAATGGATTCATTCCCTCAGAGCACCCAGGTGCCGCGGGCGAGGTGGCAGACTACAGTCAAGACTTGGCTTCATACATGTCTTCTCTACACCCGAACGTCGATAAGACTGTCATCGCCAACCAAGCTTCGTCACTCCCGGGGATTGATGCCAACGAGTCCTCTCCAAGCTTCGACGAAGGAGGTCCTTCCACACAATCAAGTGCCAGCACGCCTTCAAGCAGCAATGTCTGGACCAAGGAGCAGGACAAGCTTCTCATGAATCTCAAAGCCCAGGGTCTTGGATATTCCGCCATTCAAGATGAGATGAAAAAGAAGTTTGGATCGACTAGGAACAAGAATGTGTTGGTCAAGCGCTTCGCGGTGTTGAAGAAGCGCTGCAAACCGCAGATCAAAACTCGGGTAAGTATTGACCACTGACATCGACTGCGACAAGTCATTAATGTGATTTCTTCCAGATTGTGCGAGATATATCCAAGAAGATTACTCCTGAGATCATCAAGGCTGTGGGAAAAGAACTCGAGAAAGTCACCTCGTCTGGTAGCAGTAGTATTGCGACAGAGCTTGAGGACTTGGTCCCATTAAGGCTCCCGGAGTTTCTTGAACGACTAGTCGCAGATGTCGGTGTATCGCTTCATCAGATAGTTGAGGATGATAAAAGATCATCAGCTTGACTGGGGAGTTTTTGTGCCTGCGGCCAGATAGATAACAGCTATCTTTTGCTACTTTTTGCGATCTTTTGCTATCTTTTTATACGAAAATAAAACAAATTTAGACTTACTTATACTCATTCTTGAGATAACGCTAATAAGTCAAGTATAAGAGTATATAATCAGCTAATCAGACACAGTGTCTCAATCTGACATACAGGGCGGCAGTACCTTGACCTCAAAAACACTGAAGCAGCGCCCAGAACCTCGGCGTGCAAGTTTGAACTTCCAAAAGAGGTTATCTTATCTATAAACCTTACTTGGGGTGATTTAGGGATTATGCTTAGTCTTAAGGATTTTTCCTTAGCGCACTTTTCAATCGCTAAGTAAGACTTTAAGTCATTTAATTCGCCAGTGCTTAGGCGATCTAGACCGCAATAGCAGCCCGAATCGATCAATAATGTGGAAAATGGAGCTAGTGCCTGCGCTATTGGCACAGCTGAGGCCGCTTTTTTTCGATAGTGTGAAGCACTAAAAAACAAAAACAACCCCCCTATGTGCAATACTTAGGATCCTCAATGTCCCTGCTTTCTTCATCTTTTCATTTTTTATTCCTTCACTCAGTCTAACCCTTGTCGCTCGTTTCCCAAAGCGAAAATGCGTTTCGCTGCTTTTCTCTCTTTGGGCCTCGGCGCCAATATCGCAATCGCAAGTGTATGCAAGCCGCGAAGTCGTGATTCCAGTAAGTGAAACCTCCTTACCCAGCATCAAGTTATTCACTAATTCATATTTAGGCAGTGTATTTACCGAGACTCTGTCTGCCTCCTCCACAGAATCCGTCGCCGTCTCTGCTACAAGTACAGGCATCGTGACAGCGACGACAACCTCTGTCGACTTATCTATCAGTGTTACATCTACAGAAGACGATAGAACTTTGACCGAGGCGACCGAGTCACAAAGCGCTAGCGCTGAGGTCTCAGCTTCTACTGCTACAGAGACGACTACGACTGAGATCCCTACTACGACTGCCGAGATAACTACGACTGCTGAGACCACGACAACTGCTGAAGCAACCACGACCACTGAAGACACATTTGTACCGATTCCTACCTTCAATATCAAGGCCCTCGGCTCAGATGTAGACGGCCAATTGATGCGTGGCGATCCAGTTGCTTATAACAACATCGGCTGGTTCACGCCGATGTTCGCGCCCACTCCCCCAGTTCTCACCTTGTCTATCGACGCCAACACCAAGTATGTACGAGAGATAAACACCGGGAAATACTTGTGCGTCTTTTTCGGGGGAGACGGTTTCCCTAATTCCAATTCGCTCTGCAACCCCGATAGCCACTCGAGTGGACAAGTACCCCTCACTTGCGAACAGACTCGCGACCGAAAGCTCAAGTGCTCTGCACCGGCTGGTGAATGCCACTTGGACGAGATGTCGGATACTACCTATTGCAATTCGGTTCCTGGTACCTGGGATAAGTTCAATGTGATCACTGGTAGGATCATCAACACTCCTGCGCTTGTCATGGTGTCGAGTAGCGATCCATCCACGCCCAGCGATATGAAAGCCGTTGAGCTTCAACTCGTTCCCTATGCGGATTAGTCTGTGGTCTCTGGCGGGCATCGAATTTTTACTTCTCTTCAATTTCTTTACAAGGGCTGAATCATATTTAATTTTATAGTTTAAGCAATCTTTCAGTGTGTCAATTTCACTGCTCACTCGCAGTAGATGAACTGGAGACAGAAAACACAGAGAAAGTATATCTATTAGGCCATACGAATGCGATTTCTGAAAAACGTCCCAATCTTCCATATCAGTTGAAATAGCAAGCCCAGGTTAAGCATAAGGTCGAGCTTATTTCGGTGCATACCAGCGGATGTTCCGCGCCTACTAGCAAAGTCCAGCCAGCCTTATACAGCCACATTTCTGCAAGCGCGCTGTCCAATGGCATGAGATGAACGCTTTGGAAGAACGTGGCGCAGGAGTCAAGTTCTCTGTGAGGATATAAGCGAGGGAGCACTTGTTCGTCAAAGCCTAGACCTCATTTACCAACGCAACCATAACGCCTTGTGTTTCCAAGTCCCTTAAGGCTTAGCAAAGAACGCCAAGCTCACAATCTCAGATATGCAAAACAACTAGTTTTAGAGATGTGGGTGAACGAAATACGCTGTCAAAAGTTCAGCATCACAGATAAATAAAGTCGATTCTGCCTAATTCTCTTACTTTTGTGCTGCAACAGCACTCATCGTATTCACGACACTACGCTAGCAGACACGATGAGATTGCAGAGTTTTCTTCCTCAGTTGCTTCCCTTGTTTCTCCTTGCAGAGGCAGCACTTGCACAGAATACTCTCCAGCAGACATGCACTGGCTTGAAGAACCCGTCAAAATGCAAGTTCGAGTTTTCTGTCCCTTACGGAGTCAACGTCACCCTCAAGACAGTCCCTGATAGAAAGATACCCATCCCCATCATCTGACCGGCTGAGGGCTAGCTAATTGTCTGGCTTTAGTACAACGAATGCAAGACCAAGGAGAAATACAAGAAGCCTTGTCCAACTGTGAAGAACCCCAAGGCCATGTGCGATGCATTGAGATGTGTTCCAGGTATGGTTCTTCCTCTGAACAGCAGACCTGCCCGCTGAAACTGAGAAGGATGGGTTGATACGACCAAGCAAGTCATTACAGGCTTGGAAATTCTTACCAAGAAGTTCAACCTCTGCGATACTGTGCGAAAGATCTTAGGTGAGCCCCAAGGCGATAATTTCATCAAGTCCTCCGATGCGATCTGCCAATGCTTCCCCCGTATTGGTGAATCAAGTGCAACTTCGGGGTTCAAGTCGTTCGAGCAGGGAGTTTTATCGGTCGCAGATTCAGGGGATGTTGACCAAGTCGTCAAAGCCCAAAAGGTAAGCTCTCCCAATTTCAGCAACTAAATGTCTATTTATAGGTACTCACTTGTAGTGTATGAATGATTCGGGCTTCGTGACAGCTGATGACCGAGATAAAGTCAGAAAGACCCTCCAGTCCAAGGCAAAGCCCAAAGTGCTTATCATCGAGGGGCCTGAGGTATGTTCAGTCTACACCAGCTTCTCCGTTTTCCATCGCTCTGACACCCCCCAGATCAATGAAGACAGCTATTCTAAGCTTATGGCTATAAGTAAATCCTGTAAGCCAGGGTCCTCTTGTACCGGCATGAAGATCAAGAGACCATTCAAGACCTTTTCACCCCATACATGGCCGAGATTGCCCGGCAGTTCCGAGAGGGGCTCTTCGTTCCGTAAGTTCCCTTTCTCCAAAGCCTGCTGCTTATCTCCAATAACTTTAATCTGGCGTCTGAAAGTCTCCGCTCGCCTTTTATCAGCTTCCGGTCCAGGTTTACATATGCTACCCAGACCACTTGTGTTGAGCTCGGCAGCTGTGATGGACCTGCAGTGTCCTCTTTTTTCAAGCAAGGTAGGCTTATCAGAGTTCAACCCGCATTCACGTCAACTGACAGCATCTTACAGTCGGCGATATCGTTAATAGCACTCAACGTATTTATTATATGAGTGTCCCGGAAACATCGAATAATCTACTTACAACGTATATCAAGGAGGCACAGGATGCTAACGAACTCGCTGAAGCACTCCCAGACGAGTCTGCAAGTGCCGATCTGTTCAGAGGGGGCGAAATTAAAACAGCTGAAGATCTGTTCAAGTTCGTACTCACCATTGACGGCACATTCCTCCTCCAAAGGAAGATAGGTTGGATAGTTGACTTTTACGCGGGCTACTCGGCGGAAAATCGGGAGCTTGTTACCTCGACATACAGCTCACTGGTAGCTGTTTCAGATTCAAGCTCCTATGATATAGAATCAGAACTTAACATCAAAGAGCGCCCAGAGAACGAGAATTTGCTGCAGCAGATAATCATGATGAAGTGGATCATGAAGGGGGACATGCAAGGACACCTTTATACTACGAATAGAGCTTTTGAGCGGTACGATGACTCAATCGCCAAGTCATCATTTGGTCCTGGCAAGTCTGGCGTTGTCATGGAACCGAGTGTCGTTGGCTCCTCGCGATGGGCCAAGATTCCCAAGATGGCCATGCCTTGTTCGAAGCAAGTCACCAAGACCTTCAATAAGTCGGGTTTCACTAAAGCCGATTCGTTCACGGAGTATTCCAAGTGTATGGTTGAGGGGGCAACTGCATATTATCCAAAGCTTCAGATCCCTTTTCTTAAGTTGACGCTGTAGGGGTTGGCATATGAGACAGCCTAGGGATGATTCTTGGCAGCAGCTGAAGGTTGGCTGCATGTATAAGATTTGTATTCGAATCTCTGCTTCGGTATCGTATAGATACACTTGAGCTTCAAAGAGTTACTGATATTATTAAGAAAGCTCACTTGCCAGGCTTCTGGTGCTCACATGTACTAGTGGTGTAGAATAACTTCAACTGGCCAGTTGAGAAGATCATCCCATGGTGAACCTTTGACCTTTTCCACAATGGCAGTAATCAACGTCTCGGCCCAGTTCTCAAAGAACCAATACTCCGTTTCACCCCAGTACAGTAGAATATCGTAGTAGGCCAGAATGATAAGAGCCAACGGATGTCCCGACACAGCAAGATCCAAGAAATCTCGCGGTACAGACATGGGCCACGAAAAGATGACCCGCAGCTCTGGCGGTGATACTTTGTACGAATTTGAGAACGCGTCATCGACGCAGCCGGTGATGGACACGACAGCGGAAGTCAGCACGGCTCTGGACTGGTCTTCCATCGAGTCTGATGCTATCCGCCGTGCAAGCTCGGGTAATCTGGCGTGAAGACCACGAAGAAGATAGCTGTTTACGTGTGGATGCGGCGTCTCGCAGAAAAGCTCTTTCAGAGGGCCGTTTCTGAGATCTCCGGCTCCTGGTGAGTGTAGGACAGCCTCCATGCCGTTGACGAGAGAGAAGATCTCCATAAGACTTTGAACAGGCTGGGAGCACCCGTGACTTCGAAAGTCGTCGCAGTTGGGAAATGCGGCGAATTTATTGACTACTATAAATGTCGTGCTGGCGTATAAGGCGTGGCAATTCGACGAGGTGACTGGTTCGGAGAGCGCTTCTCTGAGTCCACGCAAAGACGCATTCTGATGTTTTGATGCTTGTAGGAGGTAGGTTTGCCTCTTTTCGGGATGCAGGTGAGCGAGGTGATACCCTGAAAACGCCAATATTTGTCGAAGGAACCAAGGATATCCTAAAGCGACTTGGGGTACAGATTGCTGAAAGGTCGGGATAGTTCTCTCGTTGAAGACCATGGTTTTGTACGTGACGGTAGTGTAGTGCAGCATGAGCTCGGCGGTAGAAACCCAGCAGTCAGGCTCATCGAGAGGACTTGAGAATAAAGAGCTCGATAGTAGAGATGCTGGACTTCCAGCTGGGAGGCTGTGGCTGGGCGTTTGAAGAGAGCGATTGGTCAGAGGTTTTTGTTCTTGGTAGTCATCTGACTTGACAAGCTCCAAGCTACATCGGACTCTATGCCTGACGCATGCAGAACAAGGGACTTCTTCGTCACACTACTATTCGGTTAGACAGGTGTCACTAGTCATGAGTCACGACTCTAATTGTGTACCTTGACTCGTCGCTTCTTGCAACGTATGCAGCCATTTCGGGACTTTTTGTACCCCACGCGAGTGGATTTGACCTGCTCCGTCTCCCCGTCCATTGGAACACGACGTTGGGACGCACAAGGCAGCGAAAGAACAGTGGAGGGTTGATTCTGGAAGAAGTGGGATCTCGCACTCGTTCCGAGTGGAATTTGGGGGAAATGGAGTGGTTCAGGTGAATGGGGGAGTTGTTTGATTACCAGAGGAAATCGGATGGTTTATCTGCCCGATCCCGAGCTGATGACGAATGCGAACGCGAAGCCGAGGTCAAACTCTCCAATAGAAGTTCACAAAAAGCAAGAATTACGGGGAGGTTAAATGCTGACAGGGAGCCTCATTATTAGCAATTTATTGTTTCTATTTTGACTTCACACGGGACAACACGGTAATGTTCATATATATGAAGGGCTCATATATTCACAACTGCCTTAACTTCTATATACACAAGAAATATGTTCACTGAATTTCATCCATTCTCACCAATCACCCCGCTTAGTAGAGCGATCGTCGTCGAAAGTCCATGGGAACACGAGCAGCGCGACGGCGACGAAGACCTCGCTTGCACTTGGCTCCAGGAGTAGGAACGGGCGTGGGAGCAGAGCTGATAGGCTCAGGGATAGTAGAGTTGCTACCGCCGACCTTGAGAGCGGCAATCTTCTCGGCGGCGTGCTCAGCGGCCACCATGATGATGGCCTGAGTGTTGCCGGTGGGAAGATCAGGGTGCATGGAGGCATCGACGACGAAGAGATTGTCGGTGCCGTAGACCTTGGTGTTGAGATCAACGACAGCGCTACCGTTGGCCTTTCGGCCGTCGTCGACGCCCATCTTGGCGCTGCCCATCCAGTGATCGCCGCTGATCATCTTGGTAGCCAGGATATCGTCGACGGTGGCACCGGGGGTGATGTAGGAAAGGGTAGAGTTGCTGCCGCTGGTGAGGTCAAGCCAGTACTGAACAAAGTCAGCCATGGCCTTGCGATCCTCCTGGTCGATCAGCCAGGGCTTGGTGTTGAGGACGGTGTTTCCACCAGCGGTTATACCAAGCTCGCCGACTGTGCTGGTGCCGTGCGTCAAGAATGCGCGGACAGTGATGATGCCGTCGGCCATCGCACTAGCGGTACCCTGAAGGTATCGAACGCGGCCATCGGCGCCCTTGGCAGATGTCCAGAGGTGCATGCGCTGAGCGGCCTGGGTAATGGGACCTGAGCCCTGGTAGTAAAGCTCCAAGTCAGACTTGACAGGCTCGGTAGCGATGTTGTTGAACTTGTAAGCGGTAAAGTTGCTCTTTGTCTTGAACTGAAGCATGACTTGAGCGTGGTCCTGGAGATGGTGTCCAACAGGGAGGTCAATGAAGTCAGAAGCAGCGGGGAGAGTGACACCAGTTTTGGAAGCACCCTGCTTCACAATAGCGAGAGCATCAGACTTGCCGATACCAGCGTTCCAGAGAAGACGAGGAGTCGACATAGCACCAGCAGCGAGGACGACCTTACCACCCGCCTTGACATTGATAATCTGCTTGCTACCGTTGGCACCCTGGGTAAGAACACCTGTAATCTTGCTGCCGGTTCGAATGGGCTGGATAACCTTTGTCTCGAGCTTGAGAGTAAAGTTGGGGAGGTTCTTGGCGAAGGGCATGTAAGTGCGAGCAGGACCAGCACGCATGTTGTTCTTAATAGACCATGAAGGACGAGAGTACACGAGGTGCTTTTCGTTAGGCTCCTCAATAGAGTCAACCTCCTTCCAGCCCTTGGCGCTCAAGTATCCAGAGAGGATAGTGTAAGCCCGATCATCGTAGTACTTTCCATCGTCGGAGGGTAAAGTAGTACCGGGGTTGCGCTCGTACAGACGATCAGCAGCCTTGGAGACGTCAGACCAGCTCCAGCCCTTAGGCCAGCGCTGGAAATCGCGCTCAGGGGGGTGAATGAAATTGAGGCCGTTGATGGAGCTGGAACCACCGAGGAGACAGCCAGCGGTGGATGCGGTGTCACTGCAAAACTTGGTGCCGGACATGCTGGTCATACTGCTGCCGAGAGCGGGGATGTCGTAGGGAGTGAGGGTGTTGTTCCATGGGAGGGCTTGGGCTGCGTTGCCGAGAGCGACGGTGTTGGCTGGGCCGCGCTCGATGAGGAGAACGCTGGCGCCCTTCTCGGCCAGTCGCTCAGCGGCGATGATACCGGCGGGACCACCGCCGACGACGATGACATCGTAGGTAACGTTGGAGGTGGTAGGAGGAAGAGTGGTGGAGTTTCCAGGGACGGGTGTGCCTGTTCCAGGAGCAGGGGTGGTCTCCTTCGCCATAGCAGCCCAGGTAGCATACTTGGCAGAAGCAGCCTTCTTGATATCAAGACCGAACTGTCCGAAACCAGCACCATGGTAGTTCAAAGCGCTCTCAGGATCAGAAGGGGTATCGACATCAATAGACGACCACGCATATCCCACAACAGGAGACTCGCCCGTCAACGACGTAGTCTCCTTAACAACACACCCCTCACAGAGGAAAGTATACGACACATGAGTGCTGTTGACAAAAGTACCCTCAGGAATAGGCGTAGCCTTGACGGTAGAGTTGGTGTAAACATCTGGATTAGCGTACGAGTTCGCCATACGAAAGCTCGTAACAATATCATCACCGTTCGGCCACGCTACAAAGAGCATACCACCAACCATACCGCCTCTGAACGAAATACCACCCCATCCCTCCTTCTCACGAGGAAACACCATCTGCGCGATGAGATCCTTACCCAGAGTTTCGGGGACAGCGATACCAAGACTGTAACCATCGTCGACGAAGCGCTGGAAGTCAATGCCCGTCTTGGGATCGGTGTAGGCGGAGGATCGAAGGCCTTGGGCGGAGGCGAGACCGAGAAGGCCTGCCATGCTGGAGAGTGTGAAGCGCATGGTTAAGAATGAAAGAATGGTTCAAGAGAGTGAGGATAGACCACCAGGGTCTAGTTGAAAGAATGGAATGTACCGCGAGCGGTAGACAAGAAAGAAACACCGTACTGGCGGTGGGAAGAAAGAAAGGCAGCGACAAAGAGCGTAGCTTGAACAGAATCAATTTACAGCGAACTTTGACATCCTATATATCTCTTTTACACGCGACGATCAGCGGGTCTGATGCAATACGCCTTAATGTCCGATAACCATGAACATACGTACACCAACCGGGAAAATTCCCCCCAAACCAAGGAACTTCTACAAGGATACTTTCACCTCAGACCTTGTGTGTTACAAAACCTGCGAGTGAAGTTTATCTATCAGCATTTGTTCCTTGAGTGGATCCAGAATTTTGGAAATGATCCCTGCAAAAGGAAGCGCTTAACGGAAAAGGATGGTGGTGTTTCAAATGTCGAGGCTGCTATTGGCGGGGTATTTAATCATCGCGAAAAAGTGCTCGTTTCGTTTCATAGAGGTTTATTAAGGGGTGAGGCTCTTTCATGGTTATGATGAATTGAATTACCAGGGATTTTATTGGATGGGATTGGTAAACGTGTTTGGAATTGATGCAGTTTACGATAAATCAGTTTCCAGGTCTTACAGCACTTGGAGCTTAACTTGGTCTCTAGCTAATACTTGGCATTGAGAATAATAGATTTTGCTAGTCTTTATACTGTTAAACAGGGCAGTAGCAGTTACCGTTGCAGCAAGGATTCTGAACATAGTTGACTGTCAGCTCCCCACTATCAACGTTATTGCCAGGATTCGTAGGAATGCTGCCGCACTGAGTGCATCCATGGTCAATGATACCCTGGATCAAGTCGATAGCCCGGGTCGTAGTGCCACTTGCACCATTCTGGAAGAAAGCACAGATCGAGCCGTACTGGCCTGAGGCACAAGCAATTTGAACTGGAGTCTGTCAGTCAAATGTACTGTGTTTCGTTGCTGTGGACATACCATGCTCGGGCCAGAAGTGATCACCCTGTCCGCGAGCTACTAGCTGCTTTGCTTGAGTTAAGACATCGTTCAAGCTAGCGTTGTTGATGTTGCAGAAGCCAGATCCTCGGCAGTTGATGCCCAGTGCCGAAGCGGTGGAGAGAAGAGTGCTAATAGCTAAAGCGTAATGCATTGTGAACTTTGTTATATAAGTGGTCCAAGAAAGGACAAATTGGATAATGTGAAGGTGCTTGTGGAGATAGTTCTGAGAGTTGCTGCAGTTTGATGATGTGTTGTCCACCGAGGGGCTGAAAAGTTAACTTATATAGTCTGTGCTTTATAGTATAGGAAGAGGAGGGATATTCGGTTGATAGCTAGACTCAGTTCTTAACCTGAGTTGTCTGCCTAAACTCCTGCGGCGGCCGATTTAACTTGGCCAGCTTCTCGAACCCTGCCAACTGATCCTGATCGGGCAAGCCGGGCTTTCCGATTCCTGTAGTCTGAGATATTCCTTATACAGTAATGATGGGATGCATCGTGGCCAGTATGATGATATCTTCTACCACTTTACAGTTGGCAATATTCAGCTTTGCTATTATCTTACAGAAAAAGGAAGTTCGTAAAACGGCACGCGTCGATCGCTGTAATATCCTTGGTCAATTGGTGTGTGAGACACCTTGGGGAACCCACTTTGACGTCTTTGACTTTAAGTAATTGTCATAGCGTTGAGGTGGGCCGTGATGATTATGTGAAGCCGAGTTCCGGGTGATGTGGAGTTTTGAGTGCTTCAAGGTGATCGACAATGCAATAAGCATCACAATAGTTCCACTCCTTACCAGATAGGCAATTCAAGTTTATAGGCAGAAAAGACGTAGCAGATAGAAGCTGTCAAGAGCAGCAGATGCAGTTAGCAGAACTTATAAACCTACACAAGTGCCCACTGCTTCGTGACAATAACGCAGAAATTCACAGCTCTACTACTCAACACACTTTATCAATACCACCAAACAACTCTTTCTACCGCATTCAAAATGAAGTACTCTGTCATCTTCTCCTTCGGCTCTCTCGCCGCTACTACATCCGCCCTGGGCATCAACTGCCGCGGCTCTTTTCTCTGCGGTGGCGGCAGCGGAAACCTCATCAACCTCAAATCCATTGTCGACAACATCCAGCCTCGAGACCGCTTCTATCCGGCTCAACAGCAGATTGCCTGCACGGGCGATACTTGCGCCTTCTTTCAAAATGGCGCCAGCGGCACTGCTGAGCAGGTTTCTGCAGACCTGCAAGCCCTGTTGGACCACGGTTGTAAGAAATGCGGTTCGGTTCCTACTCAGCCTGGCAACAATGTTGCGGATGGGCAGTTGACGGTTAACTATGTCAGCCATCCTAATTGTCAGGGAGCTTGTTAGATAATGACTACAATATGAACATATATTCTATCACTACTTTACTATCTTAATGTTATAATAGTATTGAGTAGCAGAGCTGCTGACAGTGATTAATGTTTTAACTAGAATTAAATGTGTGTATTGCTGTTCAATACTATAGCTTGTAGCTAGTCTTGTATATTAAACTGGTAGCTGAAAAAAAGCGTATGACATCATTGGTTCAAGATTCAAGGCGGCCGCTCTGTCTAAAGACTTCGACGCTAGGTCTGCGCCGCCAACATCCGGGCATCCGAGCTGGCCCCGTTATCCGACCTAAGCCTCGTATATGCATCTCAGAGGTCGGTAATCGTGTTTTTCTGCCGATCACCAGCAGGCATAGCACCTGAGACATCACCAGTCGGCCGCAAACCACTACTCCATTATCCTGCTTTGAGACCATTGCTGAAAAGAGAAATGCGTGTTTTTCCCCGCAACCCTGAATCTCAGCTTGACGTCAGCTGAGAACTTCGGGATGTCGGCCCATCAAGGTCAAGGGGTGCCAAAGGGGAAATTCGTGTGAATGATCGGCAATGCAGCAACTGAAAAGACATACAGAGACATATACCGTTTTGACGAGGTCCATTCCAGGCCGAGCATTAATTTATCTTCATTCGGGTTTCCCTTTCGAGCTCTTACTTGGCGATCAAGACAACTGTTCCAATCACGTATTTGCTGTAGTCTCCACGTGCAGTCCATGGCCTTGCGACAAGGAAAACAAAAGTGCGTCACTAGTGTTATGTATCGTCACTTTCTGGTGCTCGAGGACCACTTGCGGGCATACAACGTAGTTGTTCAGGATCAAATGTGATAGACCTTCGCGGGCGAAAGTTGTTGCACTGACTTCGTGAGCATAAGATCGACAGTGGACAAGATGGTAAGGCGACAACTCGACTTTTAGTCCTCTTCTTCAAAGAGGTATAAGTAGTCTTCCTTCCCTATGCTAAACAGGTTTATCCTCACCAGCTTCAAGATACCTTGTCTACAATTAACAACACTCACCGTTTAAAATCATTTTCAACTCACTCATCATGCATTTCTCATCCTCAATTGTCCTATTTGCATCCACCGTTGCTGGCCTGGGCATTAATTGCCGTGGCAGCGGCTTATGCAACCTCTCTTTCGGTCCCAGTATCCAGAACATTCAAGACCAGATAGGCAACATGATTGCAGATGGTCAGGGCGATAGATTCTTTGGTGATGGCGGTGAGTTATCTTTCAACCAACAAAACCTCACTGATGTTAATGACCGAAATTCCAGCTCAAGTCGCTTGCACATCAGGTGACGTAGGCAGCATATGTGCGTTCTTCCAGAGCGGCGCTTCTGGAACAGCAAACGATGCTTTTCATTATATGCAGGAGATTATCGATCACGGCTGCAAGCTTTGTGGAAGTGTTCCTACACAGCCAGGGAATAACGTGGCGAACGGGCAATTGACTGTTAATGCTGTCAGTAAGCCTTGTTGCGAAGGAACCTGCCACTGTTAAGAATATAATTAGAATAGATAGTTTTGTGATAGACAAGAATATCTCAAAAACTAATTCTAAGCTTTATCCAAAGCAACCGCTAGTATATAAAATTCATCGCTAGACCTAGTTCACCAAGGCTCTAAGTTATATTAATTGTAAGCACCAGTAAACACTCAATAGGCCCGAGACTATCAGGAAATGCCCTTAAGTCTAACGACTCCTTGTTGAAGCCTTACTGAATTCCAAGCCAGGTAGCTTGGGTTTTTCAGGCTGTTGAATATCACCTCCGGATCTGTGTGGGAATAGCATGACTCAGTATTGAATACATCGCCGAAGGCAAGCGCACCAGAAGTGCCCATGACATGACCTAATGTGTCACTATTAGCTTCCGCAGACCGCCAATTCTCTGATAAATCCATAGTCGGTTGGCTGTCTATCAGGTCATAACACAATGTCGGTCAAGAGTAGACAAAAACAAGCGTTCTAATTCAGAAGCCAACTCCTGATCATAACGGCCCCGTTGATAGTGAGCTCGGACAAATCTGACAGTACAGGGTTGCTCGTGGTACCTGAAACCGCTGTCGAATCGTTGCCCTCTTATCACTTATCGCCGGTATCATGATAAGGAACGTATGCCGTTGTCGTCATGATTCCTTATCGATAAGAGACTCTTGGAGAAGTGAACGACTCCAGGGTGAGCTGGTACTGGTAATAGACTATACAGGTATAAAAAGCCACGCGGTTTCGTAATGGAAGATTGTGATTTCTCTACAGCTTTCTTGCAACACGAATTCACATTGCCCTCTATAAAATCTAGATTTTAGCAGCATTAGTCTAAAAGAGCTTGAGACCTCTTGCCTTCCAGTTCTGAGGCTAAACTTGTAGAGATTTATTACTTCTGAACTTTTGACAATACATAACTTCCCCAATTTCCTGTTAGCTTTTGCTGAAGTTTGGGAGTTTCATACATACGAAAGTTTCTCTGAAAAGAAGGTTAAATGAATGTTGAGGCAAAGAGACTATGCTGTCGCGATGTGATAAAACTCCTCTCTGCCCGGGTCATCTCACCGCTTTACTAAAACGATGAATATGGGGTGTTCTGCATTTCCAATGACATTTTCCTTTAGAAAACCGCAACTCGAGAGAGAGCCGAGGTCCCAATTAGCTTCAAGCTGTCACCTTCCAAGCTTAAATCTCCCCCAATGTCTTTCTATCGAAACGGGAAATGATATGCCACTATCCCCGCGTTCGGTCCCCATTCCCCCGAGACAACTCCCGTACCTCAACGAATGATTTTAAACTCTACACTAACAACCGCTGAAACAATGCCGAGATGACCGAGCGCACCGCTCCTCGTGGCATCAATCACAAACGAAATGGCATACTTCCCAATAGCGGGACTTTATCCATCAATCGGCTGCATCACAAGTGCCGGCCCAATCCTGGCGGCCGTCTGGGGTCGATATGTTTTCTGAATGGTGGGAAAAGGCTTCATATCCCTGTTTCATCAGGCTTGGCACTGACGGAGAGCCCACTCGAATAGGTAAACGCGGAGTCTAGATCGCGAACCTTGTTTTGTAAAACGAATGATCACCTGGATTGTTAGTTTGGGGGTTTAATTGATGCAATGCCATGCCTTGAAGTAGATATATACAGCTCTGGGCGACGTCTTGGGTTTCATTATACTCTCAGTTGGAATTTTATCTGAAACTCGATTCATCATGAAGCTGTCTCTTTCACTTGCGGCCCTCGCCGCTGGAGCTTTCCAGGTCGTGTCTGGCCAGACGGTGTACTTTGCTGGTAGGTCAAGCGAATTAATAGTGAACCGGGATAGACGCTGATCAGATGAAAAGGTGACTCCACCATGGCAAAGAATGGAGCCAACGATGGTGTAACCGACGGCTGGGGTAACTACATCGGAAAATATCTCAAGGTCACAGCCGTCAACAAAGCCATCGGCGGCCGCTCAGCCCGCTCCTACACCAACGAGGGCCGCTTCACCGAGATCGTCAACCTCGTCAAGAAAGGCGACATCGTTGTCATCGAATTCGGCCACAACGACGGCGGCTCCCCCGAGAAGAACGACAACAACCGCTCCGACTGTCCCGGCGCCGGCACAGAAGTCTGTATCTCCGACAAGACGGGCGAGAAAGTGTACACCTTTGTCTTCTACGTCTCGCAAGCCGCCAAGGCCCTCGTCGCCAAGGGCGCCACTGTGATTCTCAGCTCTCAGACGCCCAACAACCAATGGGAGACTGGAACGTTTGAGCCTGCTGCTCCTCGCTTCGTGGGATATGTTCCCACTGCTGCTAAGGCTCTGAACAGCCCTAGCGTTACTTATGTTGATCACTTTGCTGCTGTTACGAAGATGTATCAGAAGTTGGGTAATGCAAAGGTTAACTCTTTGTATCCCAAGGATCATACGCATACTAGCCCTGAGGCTGCCGACCTCATTGCTAAGGCGTTTGTTCAGGCTATTGATGAGGAGATGAATGGCAAGACTAGCCTGAAGCCTTATATCAAGACTCCTGTTACCAAGGTGTACTAAGCGCAGTTTGGCCGAGTGTCTGAAGTTGGATGGGGTGGGAAATCGTGTATAACCCTTTTGTATATAGTCGTCATGATCATAATACATACAGATAGCATATGATACATTTGTTCAGGCTAGTTATAGTAACTGGGTAAAGCACCCTTGATCTTGTGATTACTATCCGCAGGATGTAGTAAACCCTGCTGGTCTCGAAAATGCAGACCAACCCTCGTCGTTCTCTTCAGTTCCGGACAACAACGGCCTCCTTCACGAATGATCCCTCAACCGCAACTTTGACCAAGAATCTTGCCACGCTATTCGGAGTGGCACAATCAGCTATACCCATCCCTTCGCCAGCACTACCCAATGTCTCAACCTCCTTGTGCGTCTCCTTCCCAAACTCCAATCTCACAGCTCTCACAAGAGTCCAGTTCATATCGGTCGCTCGAATCTCCTTATTTAACAGGTTGTGATCCTCCAGAGCATACTTGATGTTCGTCCATCCCATGAACGCTCTGCTCACCCACGGAAGCTTACCCCACGAGTCCCCAACACCTGCGGTGGACATGATCACGATGCGCTTGATACCAGCTTCTTCCAAAACCTCACAAGAATTGGCGCTCGAGTCTGCGAGAAATCGAGGCGGCGAAACTTGAGCTGCGAAGGGACTATCTGACTTTCGGACCGTGTTGAGAGTCATGATTGCTGCGGATGGTGTCAAGTCTGGAGTGGCTGTAAGAGTGCGGCGGATATCTTCTTTGGAGAGCGGTGAGCCGGTGATGATGGTGAGGCCAGGCTGAGAAGAAACTTTGCTGGCATCGCGGACGAGAGCGACGGCAGTGTGATTCTGAGAAAGAAGTTAGGAGACGACGTATTTGCCGGTTCGGCCTGTTGCGCCTAGGAGGAGGAAATGCATGGTGGGAGACGGAGGAGTTGTTTATCATAGGGTTTATTTGTCGGGGGAGTTGTTTTGTTATGTGGTTTGTTGGTTGGAGGAGTTATTTGCAGTTGAGACTTGTGGCTGAGAGCTTGTTCCGGCAGAGAGAACCCAGAGTTATTTGTCGGAGGAGGTTTATGATATTGGCGATAATCTTAACAACAATGATAGTTTCGATTGATATTAAAGGACTCGAGGAAGTTGATTGTGACGAAAAAAGTATTCATGGTTCAGTGACTTGTTTATATACTTGTGCCTGCAGTTGAGCTGAACAGCAGAGTCAGCCTCTCATTGGCCAGTTCGGTTAGCATCCCGTATCTCACGACTCGCGTCTCGGGCTTATGAATTCGTAACGGACTTAGCAATAGATTACCGCGATACTAATGAGTCATTCATTTACTGAGATTACTTTGCTAGGCTACTATCAATCCCCCGTCGCATATCATAATCCTTCAGTCGTTCATTGACGAGATCCGCTAAACCTTGTATCTTCCCTTAGCTTGGCATCAAGATCTGGTGAAGTTTCTAAAGTTCCAAGAAGAATGATTCTCAGGATAAGATATAAGATACGCAGGAAGGTATCGGGTATTGACTCGGGCTGTCCTGGTTGTGTCTCCTTCTGAAGGCTTTCAAGAGCACTGAGCCATGAGTCCAGGCCATCAAGCAAGCCTCGTCTTTCCGAGAGAAGTACATGAGCCTGTTCCTCCGACTGGACCTTCCCTGTCCTTTCGAGAAGTGCAATAGTAGACGTCGCGACTTTCGTGAGTTCCGCTCGCATATTCGGTGCCAGTTTCCGATCATTCGTCTCAACCGGCGGCGGCGGCGCCATGCTCGAAGATTCTGGGGTTTGTTGTTCTGTGAACTTGCAAGGCGCAGCGAACAGCTTTATAATAAAGATGTCCAAGGCAGGCAGACCAGCATGTCGTGCTGGCGTTAGAACATCAGTGGTCAAGTACGGTCTGGCGCGGCACTCGCGCAGGATGTCCAGTCCTCGAATGATGTGAAGTCCCATGGCTGAGAAGTTCCCCCGGACTTGCTCAACGCTGATCAAGACTTGGCAACAAAGCAGTGCGGACTTTAAACTTTCGGGGCTGGGATATGCGAGGTTGGATGCGAGGCTGGTCAAAGCCATGCTGTACTGCTGTAGGCCGAAGTTGTAGCTCAATCTCTGCTGGTCATCGGTTTCGGATGCATCTCCTTCGTTCTTCGCCTCGAGATTTCCGCGAAGAGCCCTGAGAGACAGCAGAGCATGACGTATCGAGTCGTTAGTCAAGCTAGCTTGTAGGACCTGCTCTGCCTCTTCGTTGCAGCTAAGCTCAACATCGAATATCGTTTTTGTCGAGAAGTATCGATTGAGATCGCCAGTGTTCAATGGAGGTTCCTCCTTAGCATTATCCTGCCCTCGATCTGGCTTGACGATTGGCTGCGGCGTGCCGGAGAAGGGCCTGAAGACAGACTCGTAACCATCGCATTTGCGCTCAGTCTTGACACACTTCTCACAAAAGGGCTTGGCTTCGTCGCACTTGATCTTTCTGATTCTATTTCCGGTAAGTATGGGCCTTACAAGGATGAGGCGGTGGAGTCTGGACTGACCGGCATGTTGCGCAGCCTGTCTTTACTTTGGTTCGGCTTCGGGGCGCGGGTTTTGAAGCGAGTATGGCACAAATCGTGATATATCTGGGGTCATGGGAGGTTTGAAAGAGAAAGAATGCCGAACAGACGAATGAACAGCTAAGGAGATGACTTGTTCGAAGGATCGAGTCGCTTGGCGCTAGCGGTTCGTCAGGCGAGGCTGAGAGGTCGGCACTAACTGCATTGGGAAGCAAAAGCGAACAGGCCAATCGTCGTCGAGCAACAACGAAACGACTTTGACTTCACATCATCAACCCTGAAGTTCAGACATCTATTCTGCTCAATACTTTCAAGAAAAAGAAAAAAGTTAGACAACTTATCACACAATTAGCATTCTAGCAGCCTTTTCAAGGTTTGGAACATAGTTACTACGGTTCTATCTCAAGCCGGTTGCCCGCCGTACAGCCGACACGTTGAGTATGTTCCAGAGTAATTCACCATCCCACCACGACCAGAAACCAAGACAATCATGTTTGAAGACTGATCATCTCGGCGGAGGAGATTAATTTGGACAAATGACGTGTTTGGGGACTCTACACCTCCCTCATAATGAGCTATCTCCCTCATGAGACTTTGCCCCTACCTCGATGCATCACCTTGACCTGGAGTTCTGAGAGTACGGACGTCTGGCATTAAAGAATGGGACGATAAAAGAGCGAGTCAGTAGTTATCGGTGTTTTGGAAAGCTGTTAAGCTAATCATGAATGTTGTTAGAGAGTTGTTTGAAGCCTTCTGTGATATCGTATGCATCTCAATAACACACATTCTTGACTAAAGCTGGTTCAAGCGATGAAGTGCAAGGCATATGTAATAAAGGATTCAATAGAGCTTCATGAAATCAGAGACATTATACAGGTCGAGCAGCAATTTGCATTCCCTCGGGTCCGCAGTGAGTTTCACAACAGCCGCCTAGCCACTCGACACTCTACGTCGAGATCTACTGTGAGACGACGAAGACAAAGTATCCGTGCGTTTCAGAGCCATTTCGCGATCGCCGAAAGTTTCCTCAGTGGTCACCCTTTTGAGGCCCCTGATGAGACTATATCCCCTGAAGTACTTGCTGGAAGCCCCGTCATGAAGTGAACCAAAGATAGTACGCAGCAGCGATTCTCCCGTTGGTGCGTAAGATGTCCCAGGCTCTCTTCAGAGTCTAATGAGGGCTAGCGTCCGGATCCTTTGCGCGAGGTGACATCCTACTAGAAATCTTGCCGTCTAAGGAAATCTAGTCAACTTTTCGTACCGTGTTTGTTGGTATACATAAGCTTAGGCTTTGCAATAGGGGTCGTCGCGGCTTGGAGTTGGGCTCGCCGCAAGTTATACTCTGATGAGGTAGCAGATAGTTAGCGAGCTTGCCGAAGAGGCTTCTATCTTCCAATAACTATATTTATATCTATAGGTAGGGAAAGAGGACCTAAAATTAGCAAAGCAAGAAGTGAAGTCGTGACACCTGACTCTCGGCTTGAAGTCGAAATGTTGCAAACAGCGCAGACTACCTTGAAAGTGGCAGCCCAATCCAGAAGACTATCTTTTCCTTAAGATGTTCAACTCCAGCTTCGAAAATTCCGTTTACTTGTAGTAGCCGCGGTATTAAAGATGTGCATGTGTTTTAAAAAATATTTATGTCTATTGTAGCTCTTGCAGTAGTCCTAGCTTTAGGTTATCCGCCCGAGGCGATGCGCCTACCAACACTACCGAAAGCCAGCATGACTAAGACGAACCACGTCGGGGAAGGCAGCGAGAAAGCGATGAGTGACTGAATAAAGAAGATATAAAGAAATTACAAGACGCCTAATTGATGACCAGGGACATCTTAGGGACGATGATACAGATGTTTACCGCCTTCGCCATGAAATATTGCCAAACAGACACTCCATGTCGTAGCAGAGGCTTTTTAGCGAGGTTGAGAACGAGGTATATCGGAGTATCGCCTGGACTTGAATGCTCCCCCGTAAACATGTCTGGTGCGCTCTGAAGGCCCTGTAATGCCCAAACCAACCCTGAAGAGTTAGTGGAGATTTCAGTACGAATCTGCTGGTATTGGTTGTGGGTAAGCTGAACCTAATGAGGCCTGGAATGACTTTTACATGCCACGTCAATCACTCTGCCTTCATCTGCTGGATGGTCTGAAGAGTGCTAGTGGTCTTTTGCAGGCTACTGTCTTTGCTAATTGTAGACTCCGAGTGCAAAAAGGATCACATTGAGTGTTCGTATGCAGATTGTTGCGGATGTTCACAGCCGCTCAGTTGAGTGCAGCGCAGTGAACAACTCCCAACGCGGGTACATCAACGCTTCACGAAGTGTCAGCCCCCCAGTCCTTCAATGTTCGCCGTCACATCACCAGAACAAGTGACATCGATGGCCGCGACCTGGGCTCAATGTTCGTCGACTGTACTTCAAATATCCAATTCACGTCTTTACCCCTGAATCTGCCACTGTGTAAGGAAATCTACAATCTTTGCGCTTTTCTGCTCTCTTCCTTGATTTGCCTCGTTGCGTAGCTACGCCGTGACGCCATCGTGAAGGCTCAGTGTTCCGGCACTGTGTCTCCCCCCGCTGATCAATTGCAAGAGTACGACGTATCAAGCACGACCAGTCATCATGGTACTGTATTTCAGTTCCCCCTTGACGCTTCGATGCCCAACAGTAATTGTGCAGCCACTGGAGATGATCCTCAAAGCTACAACCACTGAGGGAGGCGTTGTTGCCGCGCCAGATATCACGAGAGATGGAATGGTTCCCCCGGTTAGTACTACCTCAGAAGCAGGCTTTCATTCCCGGACCGGCTGACTGTGTATTAGTAAAGTGCAAGGTGTCATCACCAGAGCTTACAAGTCTCAGGCAAAACCCCTATCTAAGCGCTCGACACCCCAGACTTTACGAATGATACTGATGTATCTGATCTACCCCCAACGACTGGACCTGCGGCTGATGGTCCTCAAACCACGAAAACGCAGGCGCTCGAGAGCGACGACATTGATGCCGGCCCATTCGAAGCCACGTCGGACCTCCGATATGATAGCAGCTCCGAGCCTGCACGGCCGCGCGTTGAGACATCTACTTCCCAGCCTGTTCCAGGTCCAACAATTGACGCTGAGCCACCCGAGCCCGGTGAGATAGGGGATGGCTTCGACAAGCCACTTGATAGTCGCGGAAAATAAGGGCAGACTGTGAGCGTTGATCAGTTACCTGATAGCGCTTCACCCCCTTCTGCACCAATGCCGTTGAAGGTGAGCGTGTCACAGGCGCTCGGGGCGTTACCGTTCTGTGTTTGTATGAGCAAGTTTCTGCTTACAAGTCACTCCATGGTGATACAATCACCGCGCATAATTATCTCATAGTCGTCTTTATCTTTTCGGTTGGTTGGCTTTTTGTTTTCTTCGCGGGGGAGAGGACGGCGGTAGTGGTGGTTTCATTTATCCCCTTCTCCTGACTGGAAATTCAAATGCTAGTGAGAAAGTCGATGACGACAATGATGCTGATCTGTCAGCTAAAAGGAAGTTGTGCATACAGTGAAGGCAGCCTCAAGCCAAGCCACCGCGACAAGTAAAGGTTGGAGACTTAGTGCTCAGTTTCAGCCCAAATGCACCAGGACCTTTTCGTAAATCAACTCCGATGGCAGCAAGACTTTGTAGTTTCGAGAGATCTCCTCAACGAGGAAAACAACGCCAAGTGCCTGTAAGAACTCAGAGTAAAGGCTATCTGCCCCACGATCGTCGGTTGCGCCACGTGGACCCAGGCCACTGCAACCTTCACCATGTCGCCGAACTCAGATCTAATCTGAGATTAAAACGTTCCTGCAGATGAAGAGAAGTTTATTTCTGCTCTAGTGTCGCGGAGGCCGATGATGCGACAAATTAGCAGTGTGAGGTATAGCCTGATGTAGAGTCTTTTGGCCTGGACCTTGATACTGGATGAGAGACACTGTCGCCGAGCACCACTGGGGCAAAGACCTTTGTCAAGACTCTACCCAGGATCTAGATTACCAATTGCGACGAGTAATACTGCGGTTATTGCAGCGGCTATTGACGGAGGTAAAGCCGACGCCACCTCCTCTTCTTTTGACGCTGTGCTACACACCTCAAACACCAAGTGTCCTTATCACCATCACCCAAGCCCGATCCAACGCAGTCACAAATGGTGCCACGAAAATCGATGCTGCAGTATTCACTGAGAATTCCCGTAAGCAGCCTTTGGTGAAACGCGAGCGAAGAGCCTTCACGCCCGGTATCCAACCACGATCGATGTGAAGCAAACTCCTGGCGCTCCTGACCTTATCAACAACCAACCAATACAGGACTTTCAATGACCAACCCTCCTCAATTATCTCCGATACCCTAGCCACTCATCCCACTGATCTAGCACACTCGATAACGATCGGCAATGGCACTGTCTGCGTTTCCCCAGCCCGCGCGCGAATGAATGCCTCTCTGCGCCCTCGAGGTTCCCGTTGCGAGGTGATTCGGCGAGATTTTCCCACTACGCAGACTCCCACACAAATCGGCGTTCGAAGGAGTGATCGAGATAAGCACCATATGGCTTCAATTGAAACAAGGCTTGAGAGAGGGACTTGTGATCGCGCCACGAACGAATTTGATGCGGGGATTGCTTCTGGGGGATACACGATTGAGTTGGCCAAACGCGCCAGAATTGATGACTGCCCTGACCGGTGAAGCTGCCTGCATTGCCCGGCTGGAGTCTGGCGTTTATGGGGATTCATGTGAAAGCCAGTAGCATCATTGAGGCGTACCCGTAGGTGACCAGAGGCTGCTGCTGGACTTGTCACCTGGATGAGTTGGAGATGACGTACCTCCGCTGCGAAAGTGCAAGTAACATGGCAGTGTCTGCATCTGAGGACATTTTCACTTGGTAGACTCGCGCAGAGGTGTAATGGGCTGCTGCGCCAACTGTGATTGCATGGACTAGCTAGAACGAGGTACATGGACACTAAACCTGTGCCGTAAAAACTGAGGGGAGATGATTCTGTCTCGTAAGGAGGGTGTTTCACGATGCAATTCCGCAAAGACTTCATGCTTCAAGGCCCGATCCATCATCTCTCTGCTCGACACCTCCCTTCTGTACACAAGAATAAGAACACAAATGTAGATAGCATCTACTTGAGGAAAAGCTTGGCAGCATCCGAAAGACTCAGCTCGGCAGCTTTCACTGGTGCTATGATCCCTGTTTTCTTAATGGCGTCCTGAAATACCTTGGGGTCAGGGTTCTCATAGGAATCAATCCAAACTTGGATGCTCGGGAAGATTTGGATGGCATCAAAGTTCTTTCCAGCTCCTGTAAAAACAAGGGGTTGCTGATCCGGATCAACTTCTTCTCGTTCACCTAGGTCATCCAGCGGGTTTCGATCATAAACCAGCCATACAGGATGTTCAGCCGCGACAGCATCAATGACAAGGACATAGTCAGTGTCAAGGAAGACCTTCCTTTCCTTTGTATTGGATTTCTTTTGCAACTGCCCGACAGGCAATACGAGAGAAGGCAGATGTTGACTGGAAACTGATGGTTCGACAATCGTTGGAGTATCCAACAGATAATGAATCGAGGGCGGATCACCGATCTGAAGTGAAACAAGTGAAGGATGTGGATTCAAGTTCTCAAGCATGGCCTGAGATCGGGACAGGCGTCGAGAGCCCGGTAGCTCCTCCGTGGACAGTGATCCAGGATATGGTGCAACAGCAAAGGTATCCATGTTATCATCGGTGACAAGATCGAATCGTCCAAGGAGATCAGTGACCAAGCCGAATTGGTGATGGGTAATGGCGACATGATCTGAGAAGTCGACCATAGTAAGCTGCTCAAGCCATTCCTTTGGTGAAAGATGAGGGAATTCTGCGTCCTCCAAGGATGCCCTCTCCAAGAACTTTGTTAGACTCTTGTCTTTGTTTGTTTCGATCTCGAGGTTCCGCATGAAAACGCTTGGAGGTACTAGATAGATGCGGTCAGCCTCATGACACATCAGAAAGTCTGTCAAGAGGGGGTTCCTACCGGCAAAAGGATCACCGAGAGCATTTTTAATCTCCGCAAATCGCTCGTCGGAAACCGATGGAGTAGCCATTTTCTCTGGCTGGGTTCGATATAATGACTTGGGTAATTTCGAGAGTATTCTCTGAGATGCTTCTGCATTGGGTCGAGAGGAGAGAATGGTCAGGTGGGTGTCTGAAAGTTGGTTTGAGTGCCAGTGGTGGAATATACGCCTGGAGACGGGGGAGAGTGACTGCCACTGCACAAGATGTGTTCGGGGTGGGGTGTAATTCGAAATGATAGATAAGGTACGGTGTGATGAATATTGCTTCAGCTCGTCATCGATCTGTCCCGGGTGAGAATATGAATGAGAGGGTGGTGACACGAAGAACCTCACTTCGCTTCCACAACGATTTTATTCCAGAGATCGAGAAGTGATGGGTTTCAGCCGCCTGAGAACCGTGCAAATTTGAGTTATTACAACACAAGGAAGTTCTGCGGCACTGCCACCGCCCAGATGTCCAAGGGGGTTGTGAGATTCGTGGCGCCAAGAGAAGTCAGGCTCGAGATTCAGGTTATCACTGTGGCACAAAGATACCCCGCCCTCGCTTTCCAAAAGTTCCAATACTGAACGCAAGTCCAGTAAGTCGTGGAAGTGGAGGGGAGTGAAGGCCCGGGCACCAAATGGAGGAAACGTACAGTTCATCGGTGTTCACTCTAAAAGCAACAAAACGAAGAAACCTTTTAATTTGTAATGAATGCGGCGTGTTAAATGCCATGGATTCATTAAAGGGGTCATGTTTAGCTCAATGTATCTCTGACTACGGAAATGCAGCAAAATGTTGCGCCAACCATGACACTCCAGCCGGGATCAACATGCCCTTGTCCCCGTAGCTAGCCCCGACCCCTCTCTCATGTACACAGAAGCACAAATGCAAGACATCTACTTGCTGAGGATCTTTTTAGCCTCTGAAAGGGCAAGCTCCTTAGCCTGGATTGGGCCTGTGACGCCTGTTGCCCGCATATTCTTCAACATGCGAGCGAAGTCGAGCCTTCCGTAGTACATGATCCACCATTGGAGACTTGGAAGAACCTGCATAGCATCAAAGTTCTTTCCAAGTTCCTTGAAGACCAGGCGTTGCTTGTCAGGGTCGACAAGTTCTCGATCACCGAAATCATTGCGCGGGTTTCGGTCATAGATCAGCCAGACAGGATGGTTAGTCTTGGTGGCGTCAATGGCGAGGAAATAATCAGTATCGACGTAATCATCATCGTCCTCCTCCCTAGACTTTCTCTGCAGCTGTCCGATCGGCATGACTAGAGAAGGGAGTGATTTTTCAGACGCTGTGACTGTGCCGGTCTTGGAAGGCTCCGGATCGGGGTGAGAAGGGGAAACATCATCCTTCTGCAGAGAGATCAAGGAAGGATGGGCATGATAGTCGCCAGACTCAATGTCTGCGGAGGGTGATAGTGGTGGGAGCGTCGCTTCCTGCGTCAATAGAGCATCAGGGTCTGTTGCGACTGCAAACGTTTCCTCGCCATGAGTGCCGAGATCGAATCGAAGCACCCTATAGAGTGTCAAGTCAAAATGATGCTTAGAAATAGCAGCGACATGTCCAAAGTCCATTGTACTAAGCCGCTTGAGCCATTCTTCAGCCGGATAGGGTGCCATTTCTCTATCCACCTTGCATGCCTTTTCCAAAAACTGTAACAGGATCTCGTCACTGCCAGTTACATGTCTCAATTTCGCCGAGTACTCGTTTGGTGACACTGAAGTAATATGGTCAGCTAAATGCAGGTCGGGAAGTGTACTTGAAAGGAAGGGCTTACTCGTAGAAGAATTACCGACTGCTTTCTGAATCTCCGCAACGCGATCGTCGGAAAGCTCAGTGGCGTCCATCTTGGGACCTGGCTGAATAGACATCTGGCTGGAGGGACTCGGTGAATGTGACAGTATTGTCTGGTATGTTGATGATGATGTAAAGGTGGGTGTATGTAAGTTGGTGAGTTTGTGGATCGGGGAGACTTTGGGCCACGCCCTCGATGTATTGGGTTTTGAGGCCGGTTTGCCGGTGTCACACAGAGCATACGTTCGGTGAATCAACAGTGGCGGTCGATCAAGCTGCGCGTTGCTTGTTTCGGTGTCAGTGGCACAAAACCTGGTATCGGTATGGAGGATAGCGATATCGTTGCACTGTCAGTTCCCTGGATCTTACCCCGCTATTTGTTTCTGGTCCTTCTCTCATGATGACGTTCATTTTAGCGGGGAGAAATGCGAAACTGAATGGTGGTGCATGGATGTTCACTTGTTCAAGGAGTGCAGTCTTGTGGACAAGGGAACGAAATGAGATGGGGATCAGCTGAGAATAAGCACATAGAGGTTCCGAGTTTGTCAAAGAGAACGTAGTCAAAGGGAACACGTTTAGATCAATTTATCCCTAGCTATGAAAGTGCGGCAAAAGCCGTTGACCACGCAATTCCCAAGGCGGCACCAACATGTCCTTGTCCCCGTAGCTCTCTGGTGCCCTGTAGTGAACACTCGACCACTAGAAGTGCAGTCTATTTGCTCTTGTCAACAGAGGTATCTTTGTTCCAGAGCACACTGGCATCCTCGGCAGTCACAACCCTCGCCCTGACCTTTCCTGTCAACCCTGTCTTTTGGAAGGAGTCCCGAATCTGAGTGAAGCTGAGTTCATCGTAGAACTGGAACCAATCTTGAATGCTCGGCAACACTTGAGCAGCATCAAAGTTCTTCTCTGTCCCATTGAACACCAAATCAACTGTGTCTGGATGGATGCCATCCTTCTCCTCATCTTCTTTGTTGTCCCTGTAGTACTCGTTATCCTGGTCGGATTCGGACATAAGCATCCGATCAAAGATCAGCCAGACAGGATGCACAGATTCGACTGCATCGACAACAAGGACGTAGTTAGTCTCATCCGAGAGTGGAAGGCCACTTTCTGTTGTATATCGTTTAGATATCTGGCCGATAGGCATTACCAGAGAAGGAAGGGGTTGGTTGACTCCTGATGACTTGGCAGTCTTGTCTTGCTCAGGCACAGAAAGATTACCGGGGCCGTTGACAAATTCGAGAGAGAGTAGACCTGGGTGGGCATCAGAGTCCTCGAGGACTCGCGTATAGTCCACACTCAAAGCTCCAGGATTTGGTGAAACAGTAAAGGTATCTTTACCATCAGTGCATAGAGCGAATTTTCCCACGTTATTCGTGACCAAGTCGAGTCCAAGGTCAAGGATAGAGGCAGGGTCTGTAAAGTCGACTTCAGTGAGGTTCTCGAGCCACTCTCTTGGTGTCTGGCGTTGGGATATAAGTTTCGAGACGGGGTCCTGCTGCAAGTGCTGAAGCAGACTCATGGGTTTACCGTGGTCTGGCCTAAGCATTGCTTTCAGTCTGGCCAGAAAGACGGAAGGGATATCTTCGACTACAAAATTAGCAGCCTGTATTTGCGGCAGAGTAATGAGAAGAAGGTTCTCACCATCAGAAAGCTGTTCAAAAGCGCTACTAGTATCCCCAGGAAGTTCTTCAGGAGTCTTGTTGTCATCCATCGCGAACAGGTTCTAGCAGAAGGATGTCTAAGGTTTTGTCGAAGGGAATGCTTGACGACGCAAGATGTTGTTGATGAGAAGATGAGAAAGGCAAGGTGGGTGTTGGAAAATTGGGCGGGCAATCATTTGACCAGGCAAACTTGGCCAGGCATCGACTTCCGATCTGCGCTACAACTGAAAAATGGCTCTTATTGGATAGAGCGAATAGTGCA
Organism: Fusarium pseudonygamai; assembly: GCA_013186785.1. Lineage (NCBI taxonomy): Eukaryota > Fungi > Ascomycota > Sordariomycetes > Hypocreales > Nectriaceae > Fusarium > Fusarium pseudonygamai. The sequence goes on from JAAQRH010000096.1 coordinate 46,528, forward strand.
GGGCGAGTTCGCTCAGTCCCCCCCAAGTAGCTTATGAATCACGATTGCGTTGGCCTCGATCAGCGATGTGACGAAAGCTTGCAGGTCCGAGATGGTGGGATGGCCAAAGAACAAGCATTGCTTTTCGAGACCATGACCGGGCCGGCGACTTGAAATGGCTCGTGCGTTGGACAAGCAAGCGGTGTTATGTGACGAGCACTGCCCCAACCCATTACCGACCTGCCCTGAATGTAGCCACTAAGTTCTGTCTGCCGGAGTAAGCTCTCAGCCACAAGTCTCAACAGCAAATAACACATCTAGATCACAGAGAAGCATGTGGTGGCACAAGAGATGGCCCCACTCTTCAGGTTGTTCCGAATGACATACTGACCGAACAAGCGAACGTGAGGGCCGAGGGGCGTCAAATAGAATCGAAATGGTTGGTTTTCTTGGGCGTGAACTGAGCCAAGATGTACCTGGCGACCCAGGAGGCCCCTATCGCGATTGAAAACATTCCGAATCACCAATGCGAGGCCAAGAAGTGCAATTTCGTTGGCTTTGAAGTGCTGAGGAACCTATTCGACAGCCGAGCCGTGTTTTCCCTCTCATTATTTAACAGGTCAACGGCCTCCGCCTTTCCGTACCATCCAGACCCTAAAACCAGACCTTAAAACCTTTCTTACCTGCCAAGTACTCTTTTTGTTTCCCCTCGAAAATCTGCGCAGACATGCCAGTCTACCGCGAAAGCACAAGACCAGCTTATGAGACCTTTCTGAGCTCATGGTGGTCTGCAGACAAAGACGTGACACTAAATGCGTTATTTACATGTATAGATGGGGCCAGGGCCCTTACCTTGATGATGCATGATCTGAAAGCCCAGGTAGACCTTTACATCAACATGGACGCTGAAACAGTTGATGATGCACGCGATCTCATCACCATTGTTTCGTTCCTACTCTGCGGGCCATTGTACGGCATTCTAACAGCCCTGAGACGCAAGGAAGAGACCCATACATATAAGCGAACCTTCAATAGGTTCGCGGAGGAGATGGTGAATCTGCTTGAAGCTATTCAGAACGCTCACACAGCGCTGGACATGAGGAACCCGGGTCATTTTGGGCAGACGCTGGAAATTCTGCAGAGTATCCTTGTCTCAGGACGTAGGAAACCGGTCAAGACTACATCGTTTGTTCCAATTGAGCTGCTTATGAGAGTTGTAACAGCCCGTAAGAAATGGGATAGCCTTGGTGAGTTAAGGACAAGCTTGGTGAGATCCACAAATGACTAATTAGATATACCACCAGAGCAACTCTGCGAAGGATACCGGAATCTCAACATAGCCAAGTCTCGAGGTCTCGGTGCTGGCCTGCCTAAAACCACCTTCCTTTGCATAGGTGCCATGCCGAACAGCGATCCAGTATATATCATTTCTACTTCGGCAGACCATTGGCCTTTTTTCTGGAACCTGAATAACTTTGTCTTAAAGCTACGCCATAGCCGTCGTAAGGCCATAATTAATGCTGTTCCGGGAGGAGAAAATGATGCGAGATTGATTAAAGAATGGAGTGAGGATCTTGAGAGCCGGCACAAGCCCAGCCAAGAGCAGAATCAGAAGATGGAACCGCTCGCAAGTCTTGTTGAAAACCCACCAGGTTATTTCTCTCATCTGCACGACGTCGCAACACCCTTTGATTGCCCCTCTTTCGAGCCCAAGGCTCGTTGTACCCGCTGTCAGGTACTCTTCAGATACGAAGTTCCCGAAAACGTCAAGGCAAAGGAGAGGGTCGAGTCACATAAAGTAAACCTTGGCCTTACCTGTGCAGAGACCTACGCTCACTTCTTTTGCCGAGCTTCGGAGGGCCGGGGGCACGCCAAGTGTATCAGACATGGAAATTAAGAAGGAAATGTCACCAAGGGAGCTTGGACACTCAAGAACTTTGCATTATCAGTCTATCTTTTATTGTTAGTTAGTCGTGCTACGTATTCTTTATCCATTTCTTTTTGCTCGCATCACAGAGAGATCAAACGCAGTAGTCCATGTGAATGAGGCGGATTGCTTCACCAGTTACTGACACACTCATTCAAGGAACTTCTTCTTAGGTACCTGTGTGCTAATACCAGATGTGAACATAAGTGCACCACCACCTGAGACTGCGGATCTATTTGAGCTCTTCGTCAGAAGTGACTCTGTTCCAAGACGCAGGAAGATCCGCGAAAGTTACGTTTCTGGCCCTGATTTCTCCTGTCATCCCGGTTCGTTAAAAAGAATCCCGAATCTGCGCGAGATCGAGGGTACTATAGGATTTGATCCAGTCTTGGATGCTTGGTAACACTTGGGCTACATCAAAATTCTTTTCTGTCTCGCTGAATACAAGCGGAACCATGTGTGGTTTGACGTAGGCCCCATCTTCCTCGTGACTTCTGATACGTCGATCGAAAATCAGCCAGAGAGGGTGCTCATCCGCGACGGCATCGACGACCAGGACATATTCAGTATCGACTGAGTATGGGATGCCGGCCGTGTTCTTGTATCGTCTCCGTAACTGCCCGATCGGCAGGACTACAGAAGGAAGGGGTATACAAGCTGCTGACGGTTTGGGAGTCTCACCTTCGTCCAAAGCAGCAAAAATACTTGACTGACTGGTAAACTCAAGACACAACAGTCCTGGATGATCGCTGGGAACATAGGAGGAGAAAACTGTCGGTTTACCAGGTGGTGTATCCTCCACGGTCATAACTCAAGGGAGCGATGTCACAGTAAAGCCTGGCTCACTGTTGGTAACCAGATCGAAGTCCGGGACGTTGTTGGTAGCCAAGTCCAGGAGAAGGCTGACGACAGCGGAAGGGTCTGCAAAGTCAACCATGGTGAGACTCTGAAGCCACTCCTTTGGTGTCTGACGCGGGGCTATCATGTCTAGCACGCTTCTGTCTTCTCCAGTTTCTTTCTTCAGCATCTTCAGGTAGGCGGCACGGCGGGCTAAATGAAAACATCAGCGAATGGGCTTGTTGCAGAATCTTGGCGGAGACTTACCGATCTCCAAAGGGTCATCAGGGACATATCTGGGGTATCCAGGAGAAAGGTCAGGGTCCTCGATAAGGACATGAATCTCCTCATCGCCGTCATCGGCAGTCATTTTGGCATCCATGAGAATGTCTAAAATCTCGATCAACGCAATACTTGATTTTCAGTAGTTGAAGAAGAAGAAGGAGACGATGTTGACGTTGCAAAGTCGATTGGGTCATAGGTCAGCTTGGCTGGATCGGCGATGCAACATGGGCGTTGGACAGTGGCTGGAACAAAACTTGCTGGAAAAGACGTTCTCAGGGCCGCCACGGGGGGATTTGGGAAGAATGCAGTTGAGAAGGAGAGGGTTGAGATTCGAAAAGTACGTTGGCAGTGCATCAGCTCGTTTTCGACCTGGCCCCTAGTGGAGCCACAAACGGGCAAGCGGCCACACAAAGCTTTCACCTCGCTTCTACGGAGTTCTGAAGGACCGAAGGAAAGATACCGAAAGCCAGAGAAGCTCAAGGAAGAGGTCCTACTTGGGAGGTAACCGAGCCAAGGTCTAAAGGTGATACTGTGGTAAGGTTTAGAGTCACAAAGCCCCAAATGCTCAATGTGCGATCACGAACGTCCAGTGGTGGACAACTAAATTTGAACCCTCCGAAGCGTGTTCGTCCAAGTTGCGCCTAAAGTTGGGTTCTGGAAAGCCAATTGAAGATTTAATCACGCTTGGATCAATCTTTCCCTAACTATGGAATGCATTATAAGACTTTGCCCATCAACCGACCGTCCATCAGTCCCTGATCAAGATTTATCTGAACCTAAGATTCACCGCCAAAGAAACAACCTATTCGTTTTCCAGAGCAGTGAGATCCTCTCGAGTTGTGTTCCTGACCCTGACTTCTCCTATCATCGCTGTCTTCTCGAGTGACTCCTGAAATTTGGCCTCAGTGGCCTTTCCATAGGCTTCAAGCCAATCTTTGACGCGCGGGAAAACTTGAGCAGCATCAAAGTTCGTTCCTAGCTCCCCGAAGACCAGAGGAGTGATCTTCGGGTCGGCGACATCCTTGAACTCCTTGTCGAATCGTTGATATCGATCGTAGATTAGCCAAACCGCATGTGAAGTTCCTGCAGCATCAGCATCAACAACCAGGAAGTAATCAGTATCGATTAGATCAGGGATACCGCTCACTCCCAAGAATCACTTTTTGCAGTTGTCCGATGGGCAGCACCAGAGAAGCTAGGGGTTGGGATCGGTCATGCTCCAGGCAAGAAGTGATATGAGAAACGGGCTCAACGCTAAGAGATACGAGGGCTGAGTGAGCGCTAGATTCTTGGGCTGGCTCAGGATGCAAGCTCAAAGCTCCAGGAAATGCTGAGACTGTAAAGAAAACTCCGTTGATAGTGACAAGATCAAAGTCATCCACGTTATCTGAAGTCAAGGCATAGCTCAGGTTGTTGATATCGACAGGATCTGCAAAATTTGCTGCAGTAAGCTTCTGAAGCCATTCTGTTGGTGACTGGAGCGGGGATTCGATATCCGATGCCCTTTTCAAAAAGGGAATCAGGCTGTTGTCCTTCCTGGTTTCTTTCTCTAGCCTCTCGGTGTAGTTGCCTGGAGACCCTGGTAGCCATATTAGTAAACAGGACGTGCGGCCCAGTATCAAGAGGGGGCTTCTTACGATCTGTAGGCCGACCAACAGCATGTATGTAACCCTAGATAGCGCAGGCAGCTAAATAAGACTCCATTCACACGATCTCCGCAAAGCGTTGATCGGAGATCTCGTGAGCGGCCATTGATGTTGTGAGCCAGACGTGTTTTCGCAGTGAGACTTGTGACTGGGAGCTTAAATCAGCACAGAGAATTTGGACCTTACAAAAGGAATACGAACAAAACAATGTTCAAAATGTCAAAGAGCGCGACCTGGGCCCGCCTAATCTGCTCTTGTAAGGGAGTTTGAAAGATAAAAGTCGCTAGCAGGGCGCTGAAGGCCACAGGTTGTTGTGAATACGAGGTCTGTTGCGTGTATGAGGGAAGAAGCTAGGTAGCTAGGGGCCCAAGCGGGCAGGCAACAGGCAGAAGGGATGTGTGGGCCTCAGGCACAGACATACCAAGGCATAAACCTTTGACTCATTGACGAGAAGCGAAAGATCATGCTTCGACTCGCCACATGTAGACTTGAGCTGTGAGGAGCCACGTATAATCACCAGGTGATACAAAGCCGCAACTTTCTTCCCTGAAGAATCCAAGAAGTCCCGTCTCGGTATTCTTGAAGTTCCAAACGCTGAATAGAAGATTCAGGGGGTTAGTTAGAGGTAAAGCAGGATAAAGTGCCTGGGAGCCCATTGAGCTAAGTCATCTCTGGTGCCATCGTAGTCCGATCCTCAAATCAGAACGTTTCAAGCTTCTCAAGCTTCAATCATGCTATTTTCCTGCCCGTTTCAAAGACTGAACAGACATGCCCATCTACAGAGGAACAAAGAATCACTCATTGGAGGTATCTTTTCAGGACTGTTCCAATCTTGGACTTGATGACCCGGAAATAAATGTTTCTGAAGCAGTGACAGCCCAAAGAAATTGTTCGAGGTAGCCCGTTTGCGAATATGATACAGGTAATCAGCGGAAGCTGGAAACAGTGGCTTCGAGTGGAATCGCCTTGCTACAAGGCCGCCCACCACTGTTCTGCGACGACTAGCCTTTGTTCATTTGACTAAGTTAGCTGCACTTTGTATCAAAGTTATGTTCAAGCAACTTTGGCTGCTTGTACGTTTATCTCCCTTTTGATAAAGAGCCGAACCAAGAGCTCTGATACTCTCAACTTTGCTTACCTAGAGGAGGTACATTCTCTGTTCGTATGTTGGCTTCACCGTCACAAAACATCCCATCGGATCCAAGGGTCGTGGTAGGGCGGTTGTTAATTCGGCCGCTTGCTGAAAAGGTCCTCACTCTTGTACATGCGTTCTTTCTACTACACACCATTTGCCGCAAGCAAGCGCGCCTGTCATATTCAGACAATTTAGTTGTTGAATAGGAACCTTTCAATGATACAACGCATGCTCATGGTGTCCTCATCCGTCACCCATGTTCGCAGCCCAAAGCCCTTCTGGGCAGCACTCGTCTACAGAGACCTGCCTAATTCAGTATTCGGAACTTCCGGAGCCTCGGAGCCTTTTCAAGCATAAAGACAAGCTTGATGCTAGCGACTTCCAGCAAGGACTGACTTCCACCAATAGCCGCTAGATACTGACACATTCTGGTCTTGGTAGCATCACCCTTGTCCGACAACATCTGATATGACTGGAGGAATTAATGGCGGTGATCGCCTGGATACCACCTGGATAGCGCCCCCGCATGTAATGCTAGGCATTACAGGGAATAATGCATGCACTTACACTTGGCATCATGGAACATCTAGAGGGAATATTAAGAAAGACTGTTGAAAAGTATAAAATCCCGTACTCAGACTTGTTGACATCGATTCTATGTTACTAGCAAGGAGTCGACTTCCAACAACATTCATCATGCATTTTCCCAGCGCAATTGCTCTTCTTACAGTTCTGCCGTCAGTTCTAGCCTGTAAGGGCTATACTGGTGGTCTCCCCAAGCACACGGGGACCAAAACTCTCGGCTCTCCTCAGTATATTAAGAAAGGCCAGACCTTTGATGCTGGCTGGGTCAAGTATGATCGTGGCGTGAAGTGTACAGGCCAGGCCGAAGGAGGCAAGTCGCAATAGCATTGGTGATCCCTCGGCCATTGCTAACTACATTATTCAGGTGAGAAGGACACTGTCTTCGTCCTCGAAGATGGGGCGAAGCTTAGAAATGTCATTATTGGCGCCAATCAACGAGAAGGGGTGTACTGCCTTGGATCGTGCACTCTCGAATTCGTTTGGTTCGAGGACGTCTGCGAGGATGCCATCTCAATCAAGGGCGGTGGCACAGCCAACATTATCGGCGGTGGTGCCTACAAAGCAGCTGATAAGATCATCCAGCATAACGGCTGTGGCCACGTGAACATCATCAACTTCTATGCCAACGAATACGGCAAAGTTTATAGGTCTTGTGGCAACTGCAAGGGTAATTGCCGGCGGTCAGTTCATATGGAGGGTACTACTGCTGTTAACGGCGGAGAATTGATGGGTATCAACACCAACCTGGGTGACAAGGTATGATCAGGATCTACAAGCGATTACAAGGCTAATGTATCATAGGCCACCTACTCCAACAACTGCTACCCCAAAGTCCAATGTCAGGGCTACAATGGTTGTGATAAGGGTAACGGAGCTTGTGAGCCTACAAAGGCTGGCCTTTGCTAAGCGGATGAGTGACCGCCTTCAAATAGTGTCTTGTGGTTTTCCGCTGGACCTTTGACTTCGGAGATATTGACTGAAGATTTCGAGAACCCCGTAGCGGACTGAAAGGTGCCAGTTGATGATCTTCTGACATGGATGTATCATATAAAATGAATCAATACTCCTCGATATAGTCTTTCTTTTCCGTGTTCCTATACGCGATATTGACTTTAACACGTCTTCTACCATGTTAACCTCCCCAACTTGAGTACTACGACAGTATTTCGTAATAATTCAACATCATTTACAATAAGATAGTAAAATAATGATACTCTTTTTTTTTTATTTAATCTTCTGGGAATTTCAGACTCGCAAAATACTTGTACATAGCCAGGGCAAGCATCTATCCCGGGAGTAAAAGCCCCAGGTCCTCATCCAGCCCAAGCCTCTCAATGAAATCGATAACAAACAGTCCATAAAAGCTACTTGTAAAGCAAAGATAGGCATCTCATCCTTCATAAGACCCCATTCTCCCGTTGAGTATGATTATCTTATGTCAGACGGAGATAGTAGTGGCAAGGCTCAGATAGATCATCCAAATAGTTAAGAGACCTACGTCCGTTCAAAGTGAACCACACACTCTTCCATTTGTTCAAAAGTTGGCGTTTCCAGTTGGGATCCTTCGGTTGTACTTCTTCCACTTTAATCCATCCAGTAGGGGGAGTGGTTCCCTGTCGAATGATTTGGAGCCTTGCCACAAACCTCGGCGTATGGTCTTCATAAAGGGCGTCGTGCCCATTTTCCCCAAACGGACCTTAACAAGTGGCTCAACTTCCTTCCATGAAAGTGGAGCGAAATATACATCTCTGCTCTCTTCAAAGTACTGGAAGCTGGCCCAATATCCCCCTATAACTCCATGACTACCCTCGTATCCCCATTTGCCCACGTACGGAATGACTTTGTTCCAGGTGCATGTGAGGTATGTACGAGTCGTTGAAGTGGTCGTCATGGTGTCTTTCCCAGCGAGGTACTGCATACAGACCAGTGTTGAATTACCATTTGATGCCGGTATGAGCCGAATCTGAGACGCGAGTCTGAGGTTTGACACTCGGAAGACCCTCTATCATCCAACTCCCAGTGACGTTGGGGAATACCACAGAGAACTCATCGAGCTTCGGGAGGTTCTCAAGCGCTAGAGCTTCGCCGACAGGACTTTCAAAATGCCACATAATGTCGCGGTCAGTGGTACGCTTACAGAACTCTATCTTTGAAATCGAGATTAGTCTTCGTACGGGAAGCGCAGATGGCCTATCGGCAGTAATAAAGTGTGGGAGTGCCATGTCGAAGACTCGCAGCGTATCAATGTCCAGGTTCAGGCGAAATACAACACGCTTATCAACAACTCCGTCAACATTCTGCTCAGCGATCGCCAGCCTATACATAAGTCTTGATGACAACTTCAATGCAAGGATGGAATCCTCCCATGTCGACTGCACTCTTGAATATCTCCGTAGCTCTTTAGGTCGGTTGAGGAGGGTTGGTGTAACTTTAGGTGAGCTTGCAAGCTCAACAATCCGGAGCTGTACTTCTCGTGGGAGTCTCATAATGAGAGAGCGGGTGACTGATGAAAACTTGCTTTCTTCAACCCAAGGGGGCTCAGACCTACCCACGGAATATCCCAACCACGCAGAGTCAGCTTTGGGAGGAGTTGAACTGAGGGGATCCCTGTATCGTTTCTCGTTCTCCCGACCATACCTCTGACCAAAGAGGAAATGTTGAAGAAGGATGGCTCGATACAAGTCGTCAAGAGTGTATTCCCCAAATACCTTATCATCATTCGGGCTTGGTCGAGGAAACCCAAGAGGGAAGCGTCGGGCATACGGATCCGTGGAATTGTAAGATCCATCTTCGCGCCAGTAGACAGGAGCAAAGACCATGATTTGCACAGCATGAGCAAGTAAAAATAACGAGCGCCACAAATACTCCTCACGCTCGACAAAACATTCAGGTGGGACCAGTACATTGGTCGGGATCAGCTTTGGTTCCGTGAGATGTGTAGCCAGCTTCGCAAGCCACTCGCGTACAGCAGTGTTCGCCAGAAAGAATTCGAGGAGAAGCATTGGCTCGCGTGTAGGAGGGCATTCTCCTGAGCGTAGCCAGACACTGTGTACATTTCGACTCTGAACAATGTCAAAAAGGTCTTGATTCTGCGCGCTTGGGACCAAACCAAATGAGGTATTGGAATACGCATTGATCTTCTCCTCTTCGTATCTACCATGGTAGTGCATGATATCAATGGCTGGTCCAACAATATCTGGTACAACAATCTCCACATACGAAAGGAAGTCTGCCTCGCTCGCGAAAGACAAATACTTGGCTGCGCATGTCAAAAATACCTCACCCAGGACCTCGTAGTCTTGAGTTTTCAACACGCGAAGGCCTTCAGGTACATGCCCTGGCACGTGCCATGGTATCTTGTTGTTGGGAGGGTGCACGATGGAGTAGTCGGCGTTGCGATGCCACTCTGCTAGCTCCCGGTCCGACGAACTCTACGTCCATCCTGTCGATGCTCCACGAGAGGAACGTGGATGTGAGTTTGCTTGTGGGGTAACTTCTGAAGTAAGGACACTGGACGTTTACCGGTTAGATTTGGTCCCCAAAGTTGCGACGTCATTACAGGATCTTACCTAACGTGAATGCACAAGAGCCCAGGATATTGGGACGCTCGGGAAGGGAAAACCTGGATGTGTTGTACCCTTCGGGGCATGAGAGAGACGAAGTGACTTGGTTGGTGAGCCGTGATGTTGAGCAGCAAGGGCATGGGTTATGGTAAGAGGGGAAATGGTCGACCGAGTAGGAGGTAACGGTTCGGGAGACGAGAGGACTTCGTGGTTGAGTCGGAATGCTGAGTTCCTGCAGTATGGGTCACCGAGAGGGTAGAACACCACAGAAAGAATGATAGATACGAGTAGTCCGAGAGGTGAGTAGTTAAAGGTTAGTGAGGTGAAGGTCGAGAATGAGGAAGGGGGTTAAGTGGGCAGATAGGAGAGGAAGAGGTGAGGAGTTTTGGTGAAATGCAGAGCGCAGAGGATGTCGTTGGAGCGTCCGCTGTGATTGTTTATTTTGAGTGGTTACTGCTCTTCCGATCGACGCCGCGGCCCGTCAACTGTCAGTGCCAGAGACTCAGAGCCCTAATAAAGCTGAGATCAGGCAGGAGCGTTAGTTCTTCACTAGCTTGGTTTCCGCGGACGTTCTCTGGCACAGCTATCAGCCTCTGCCAGTGCTTCTCGCGGGCGTCGAAGTGGTTCACAAACCGCAATCTTCGTCACCAGGTATCCACAGCCTCTGGTCAGTCGGAGGGCCTCAAGTGTGTTTTTAGACGAGCATCAAGTGACACTGGAAGACATTCCTGTCAACTGTAGTGACGCTGGGCCTGACATGGACTGTGCCTTCTCATCACCAACATGGCCTAAGGAAGAAGAGGCCAACGGAGAAAGTTGCTATGTATGACAACCTCCCAACCCCAATGGAGGCTGATACTGACCGAACCACGTCGAACTGTAGCAAGTTGACAATAGTGTACATGGAAGAAGAAAGTAACGGTGTTGTTCTGATCGTATGGTGTGTTCACGACGTCGGACAACAGGCTTCGGAACGAACGCAAAGAGAGTACTGTCTTGCCAGCACAAACTTCCTAAATCTTCACCTCCGCAGCACATGTAGTGGAAGTAATGTAGATGGTCTTCAATTGGCGCGAGATGAGCCGATCTTTGCGTATTCACTGAGCTACATCTAATTCCCAGTATGAGTTGAAATCCTTCCTTTCAACATACTTGAATATCAAGGGTTCTCGCCATCATTATGCTTTTGTTAAGTTGCAAAACTCGACTAACAGAGAAAAAACAGCGATTTTCCATTTTCTTTTTTTTTATTCCTACCTACAATTATCCTATGAAGTGTTCAGACCGCCGTCAATTAGGTATGTCCTGGACACATCGACTATCGAACCGTACAGCTACTGGAGAATGAGGTGAAACCCAGATTCTCACTCAATCAGCTATGTAGATCTCCGTTCCATTCAAGACTAAAACACACGAAAGCCAAGAGCTTACTGCCTGAACTTCCGGGGCATTATCTATCTCTGGCGGAGGGTGTAAGTGACACGCGAATCCGAGCCCTGAATGTGTTCTAAGGTATAGCGCACAGTGTTCCATGTCTTCAATAGGTCGTGTCTCCAGGTAGGGTCCGATTCGCCTGCATCCTGTACTTTGATTCACCCTTAGGAGCGTCTGTACCCTGGCGTATAATCCAGACCTTAGACACAAAGTGAGGGGTGTGATTGTGGAAAAGGGCTCTAGTCCCATTCTCTCCATAGTTACCCATCACTAATGGTTCAACCTCGGTCCCTGAGAGGGGCGCAAAGTAGGCTTCCTTACTTTCTTTAAAATATTTGAAGCCAGCCCAGAGCCCGCCGACTATGCCGTGGCTTCGCTCAAATCCATACTTGCCAATATACGGGATGCTCCCAAGACGGTCGGAAGGGTCAGCACCATCGAGGTGGCTATTGTCGCAAAGGTTTGGTGGAACGCCCATCGGGCATCCTTCTGGTACTTCGCTATCGAGTGATTCCATGCTGTAGTAACGGTAAAGGTTGAATTGCCACTTGGTGCCAATATGCGCTATAACCTCGCTATTGTCTTGTGGTCTAATTCGCGGAAGTCCATCCATCCTCAAGCTCTGCTCTTCTGCTGGAAGTATAAGAGAGTACTCCTCCAGCGCTGGAAGTTCGTCGAGCATCGAACCTGGAGAGCAAGAAACGCTATCGATACAGAAAAGCTCAAGGATTCCGTGACGAGTCGACAGATGATCATCGGACTCGATAGCCAGCAGTCTACGCACAGGGAGCGGCGCGCGAAGACCATTCTTATCTATAAAGTTCGGAAGTTTGTCCGAGAGGCGGAATATTCGGAGTATGTCGGTTTGTAAGTTGATGCGGAAAAGAACAGGTGTGCTTTGATGAGAGCCATGCCAGTTGGGAATAGCTTCAACTGAATTCACAGTCTTTACCGACTGATACATAGCACGAGACGTCAGTTTGAGAGCTAGAAGTGAGTCTTCAGATGTACACTGGATCTTGCTAAACGCGCGCGGCCGTTCGACTTCGACTGTCGGCGTGACCTTTGGTGAAGTTGCGAATTCAATGATAAGGAGTTGAATCTCTCGAGGGAGCATCTGAAATTCAAAGACTTTTACTGGTGGATGGTTGGTGGGTTCATGCCAGGGATAGTGGCAACGGGTTGTCGTGTATCCCAACCATACCTCAGAGGTTCGGGAGACATAAGGGTCTTTGCCTTTTCCGGGCCGCTGCTGAATAAGAAAAAACATGAAAAGTACAGCTCGGTATAGATCGTCGAGGCTATACTTGCCACAGACGGTCACATCATCCGGACCTGGTTCGGGGTATCCAAGCGGAAACCGACGAGGATAGGAGTCCGTAGACTTGTATGTTGCACCCTGATGCAAATAGTAGGATTTGCACAGCATGGGCAAGGATAAATGTTTCCATCCGATGCAGGAAGCCTGCTCCAATGGATGGAAGCAGCTGTGGTTCGGTGATGAGGGTAGCAAAAGTATCCAACCACTCGCGCCGCTCATCGTTCTCCAGGTAAAAAAGCAAAACATCTCCTGGGCATAGTGCCCTTCTGTGATAGCATGTACGGCTATACAAAGGCAACTGGTCAAGCTTTGAAAGATGCTCGTTCAGTTCTTCATTGCCGCCAGTTGCCCCCCAGGCAAAAGAACTGCCATCGTATTCTCGAATCTTTATCGCAGGGCTTTGTGATGCGAACACGTCGATGGCGGGTCCCACGATACCTGGGATCACATTGTTGGCATAAGAGATGAAGTCGGCCTCGCTGGCAAACGACAGGTATTTGGAAGCGAGTTTGGCGGAAATTTTGTACCGAGAAGATTCTGGGCCATCAAAATTGTTTATGACACGAAGCTCTTCTGGCAGATTCCAGCCGTCATTAGGATCAAACGAGGCGATGTTGTCACTGGTTTCAGGATGCACAATAGGGTAGTCGATATTGTTGTGCGTTTCAGCGAGCCCGTGATCCTGGGGACCGAGGCTGTCGGATCCGGTCTCTTGTGGCGTCATTCTGTCGATGTTGGTGTGCGAAAAGTATGGGTATTGATATCTGTGATGGATATGCTAAGACTGGAGTGTCCTAGGAGTAGTCGTTAGCTTTGATCTCTTCGCGTCTTTCAGATTTCATGGAGTCTCGTACCGGTTGTTGATAAGACTTTGCGATGCTTGAGTGCCTCGGGGATGCTGGGTTTTCTTTGCCCTGGGGGGTGGAAGACTCGAGATGGCTCAGTACTTGAGTCAAGTATTGAGCCAAGCTGCTCAGAAGATGCAAAATGCGTTGCCGAAAGGGTAAAATGAGGTATACAAAGAGGATTGGGTGTGGTGGAGATGGAAGGAAAAGGGTGATGGTTGTAAGGTGAATGGGATGGATGGTTGGGTTGAGAGGAGAGGGTAGGAAGAAGAGAGAGATGGTACGGAGTTAAGGAAAGGCAACATAGTATGACAGTGGTACCTCAGCCAGTGCTTGTTCACGGTGGAGCCAGATTCAGTGGCCAGTGTTCACTTACCCACTAACTAGGTTCTCTCTGCCGGAATAAGCTCACAGCCATAAGTCTTAACTGCAAATAGCACTTCTGGCCCACAACTTAGACATCAATACCACGATAACTGACCAATAGCTATAGCATAAAGCTAATATGGTAATAACCTAAATTATGACTCCTTGGCCGGCCTTGGAGGCGTATAAATCCATTCACTTACCCACAATCCCAGTGTCTCGGGGCTCAAGTCACCTGGCGTCTATCGCTTTGTGTGGCAGTTCATGTGTTCCTATAAATCAGGCCTTGCTTCTCAGCAGTAAATCTTACAGAGTTCCTATTTTGTTGAGAATCGAATGCCTAAATCGTTTGAATTATGATGGTTAGACAATAATTGGCATGCATCGACGCCAGCATGAACTGAATACGCATTACCCTGGGGCCTCTCAGGGCGCGTGGTCCCGAGCCCATTAGGGAACCGACGAACTGTAGCCGTCTCGTGGTCACATGATAATTGACGAGTAAGCCAATTCAGCAAGTGGAACGCCCTTGGATCTAACTTAAGGAGCCACTGCCAGGGGCCTCCACAAGGTTTGAAACACCGTCGCCGTTTGAAGCTGGGCATATACTATTTTCTTCGTCAAGGAATACGTATCTGTGTTCATACGGCTTCCCCCCAGTTATCCCACAGGTCTCTGTGTTGCTGAACTTCAACTACTCCATATATGAACAATATCCAGGGCTGAAACGACATCCCCATGCTTTCTGTTCACTGTAACGACAACAGTTACACTAGACAAATCTGCCACTAGTATTCTTATAGTCACAGCTAGCTCGCGGAGCAGTCAATGCCAACTCTCGTCCTAGGGGGGGTTGGCAGATGGAATTGGCAGACATATTATCGCCTGCAAAGTTCACTCGTTTTCGTATCTCCATTCCTCTAAGCCAAATTACTTGTCAGCACCGAATCTATCTTCACCCCCGACTTCTATCCTGGAGTTGCTAGACTGAACCCAACTCTTATACCGCCGTGATCTTTTCTTGCAGTCTCTAGCCCGCTTCCTTACAATTCAAACTTCACGAGGATCGGTTCTTCTTACTGATGACTCTTGTGCTAAGAGGGGAGTTCTTCCATAAGTATTGCATTATGTTGAACCCGAAGTGTATTTTCTAACCTTATGACTGACTCATAAACTCAATACCGCCACCACCTTCCGATTACCTCGAACCTTCTCCCCAATGGCACCGACATACGTGTCATCACGAAAGCTTCTCCAATCAAGTAAAGCTTTTCCATAAGTATTGAATACTGGATCAGACGACTATAGATATAGAGGATAATATATGTATTGGTGTTTGAGCGGAAGAAGGTTTGGGGCAATCAAAGGCTAGAACATACACTTCTGGCTCAATCTAATGGAGTAGATGTTGATATTGACAATGCAACATTCATTATGACACTTATTGATATAACTATGGTATAGAACCTCCGAACCATTAGCCTTTCATCTTGCAAAGATACCTCTTCAACCATCACTGGTTGTGTCTCTTCCCGGTGTATAGCTTGAAGGAGGAGCAGGAGACCAACTCGGAGAAGACACGCCAGACGATACAGGTGTTTTTCTGCCAACCTCATACTGTGGGAGCTCGTTCACGCCATAGCCATTTTCCTGCTGCTCTGCAGGAAGTTCCGTAGGAGGTACTTGTGAAATGGAGATGGACTGGTGAGGACTCATGTGGTGAGGGCTCACGGGCTCGGATGCGTGGCCCCAATATCCCGTCGATGCAAGCGGACTGACCGTGCTGGGAGGATGTATCAAGTTACCCATGTTGACCTGATACTGGTTCTCTGTCATTGAGGATCGACGTCTCTCTTCACGACGGCGGCTAACTTCCTTGCCGACACAGAACCATGTGAGCAGAATAATAGCTAACCCTGCAGCATCGCCGATAGCGATGCCAACAATAGCTCTAGTTGATAGCTTCGAATCAGGGCTATTTGTCTCGGTTGGCTTTGGCAATGCTGTTGATGTGCTTGTCGCGGAGGGGATCGTTCGTGTTGGTGAACGCTCTCCCATTCTGGTCTGCGTCCCAGCAAGTCTTGAAGCGGCTTGTTTCCCTCATCGAATCCATCCTTGGGCGCCACCAGTTTCGCACCGCCTTTCTTATTTCCACCAGTGCCGTTGCACATCGATGGGCACGACGTTCTCGGTGATATTGGTGTTGTAGATAGCCCAGTAAGTCTCGTTGTTGCCAGCGTTTTTGCTCGTTCCAGTCCAGAATTGTGCATTGACCAAGCATCTTACGCTAGATCACAGGCGTCTGTGTCTGTGTCGGTGTAGGTGCCTCCGATCACAAAGAGTTGCGACATGTGTTTGACCATGTTGCATGATGCGTTGTAGTGGTCGTACTCTGATGGGAGCGTGGCGTTTCCGTGATGGTCGGGGTAAGCTTCCACCCAGATGAACGAGGGGAGGGTCAGGATGTAGATGTCGTTGAATGATGTGGCGTTGACGACGGGTGGCTGAGCGCTCAGTCCTCCTCAGAAGTATCTTTGACGACGCGAGCATGTGATCTTGGTAATGGAGACAACTAATAGGCCTGACTTACATGTTGAAGGAAGACTTGTCTGGCGCCCACGCCACATCGTTGCAGAACTGACGCCTGTTCTGCGGTATCTCTCCAGTAGTTTTCTGAGCCTACCAAGAGTTTCCCTTTGCATCAAAGACAAAGACTTCATCGGATGGCTGGGGAGCTTCTGTGTTGTTGCCACAGGGGTCAACAATACCTCCCAAATACACAAGTAGGCCGAGAGAGTCTCCGGCAGGTATCCAAACCATGCCACCTTCAGCTTTGGGCTGTTTGCTGAGACTAGCGGCCTGCGTGAACTTTCCCGATACGTGTAGAAGTTGGAGCTCATCGTTCTGTCGCCGGTCCATCCGCTCATCGAGGCGTGGCTTATCCATCCTCCGAGGTAGTAACCCATGCCAGTCTCCGAAACATCGACACCAGCGCCGTACGAGGCAATCTTCGGCGGAGGGGTTATATCGGGCGTTCCGAAGCCATTTTTCGTAGATGATATCGTAGCTCAGAAGGCTGTAGGGCTCTTGTGAGAAACCGCCGTTCCATTCGCCGCCGTAGAGGTAGAATCGCTGGTTGACGCTGTCGCCCCAGAGGATGCCGCCGTGTACTCTCGGGATACTGTTGTATCGGGGTTAGCATATCTGGAGGAGGAGCAACGAGAGGAGGATGGGTCGTTGTACCTGTCATTTTTGCTTAGGCTGGTTTTCAGGTCTGGCCAAAGATAACCGCTGCGTTCGACGAGGTTGTTGAGGTCTTGGTACGTGAGCCATGTATCTGGAGTACGATCAGTGACCAAAAAATCTTGCCTGCAAACCTTGGGGCTGACATACTGGAGTAATTCTCGTGGGTTTGCTGGAAGTCATCAAAGTTGACCTAGCCGCCATCTCTGTAAAGATTGTCTTTAATGACGGTTATTTGGTGTGCAAATCCTCGGCAAAAGTCATCTTTGGGGTTCTTGGCGGTGGTCAAATGGACTGTGAGGAGTAGGACAAGTGTAGCTTGCAAGCATTATGACCCCGATTTGTTTCCGTATGAAGACCTCCATGGCCTGTTGTAGTAAAGTTACAAATGCAATTGGGAGGCTTGGTAACGTGGAGACTCGCTTCCGCGCAACAGCGGGAGTGTTGTCCTTTTGAGCCTCCTTCTCGTGCCTGTCTGTCTTCGGGTAGCAACCAGGCTCTGCGCATTTGAGGGGAAGTCGGCGCCATTGGGTGTTCTAGATGGTGATAGCGCATGACAGTCAACTAGGTATCTCTTGATGAAGGATGTCTCCTGCCCAAGGCTATCAAAAGTGGCACTCGAATTGGCTCAAGCTGGGAAGATCGTCCTGGTTCTGGGCACAATCGATGCCGACCGCAGGTGGGATGTGGCTGTCCGAGCTGATACGGCGTCCCTGAGCTACGGATGCCGAATGATGGTGGAGACGAAATGTTCGCGACATTGTAGTATGCAAATATCGCCGGGATTTGAAGGAGCAGAATATACCAACAACAAAACGCCATGGCCTGAGCCAGCTGTGATAGGGAGGGGAAGAAAACCTCTGCGGCGGCGTCTTCATAAAGACAAAATCGTACAAATAAGCATAAGAGACTTCGCCAGACGTCGGCTACTGGAAAAGGTGGTATCAAGTGCGGCAGAATCGCCAAATTACAGTCAGTGATGTTCAGCGAATATTGGTAGCGCGTGCAGGGAGCTGACCTTGCCGGAACGCCACACAGTTCAGGTTCTGCAGAGGCTTTATGCCGTGGCCGTCATCCTTGCACAAGCATCACCGTCAGGCCTCAACCTCTGTTTTTCCACCGGGAGCTTTCAGGTCCGAACCCACTGATAATTCTTTTAGCGCATGTTAAGTTGAGATCTTGCAACTTGAACTGACGGCGAGACCAGGAGACAACCAGACTACACACTGTTGCCAATTCATCGCAGTATGAGGAAGCACAGCGCTGTACTTCAAGTGTTCGAACTTACCTTTAAATTCTTGCCGGAGTAGCCGTCTTCCATCGCACTGTGTCTTATTAGTCATTACAACTCAAGTATGCAATTCTTTATAACTATCGCAAAGGAGAACATACATCACTCTTTGAGGGTAAAGTTTACTTCATGTGCACTCTTATGTTCACTCCCTACTGTCTCTTGCTGACATTCAAATCGACATTGTGTATTTTGAGCGCCTGATACTTCTCAAGTCCGACCATGAGTACACACAAGGGTATTCAAGAGGTGCTGGGCATAGTCTAAGTAACTCGGCCAAATGCTTCTTGGGGTATCTTGGCTGTCTCCACGGGCTCGAACATCACGGCGTTGACTATAAGCCCGTTGAAATGTTTTAACAATAATTTCTTGAAGTTGAGAACTTGGTGTATATCTAGGGTTTCCCAGGCGCCTCCATCAACTAATCTAGCGTCTAACACGCATTCCCAAGTCATTCATGCACTGTATACCATCGAGTACTTTGTTGTCGTGAGCATCGGCGTGGTTTGTTCTAGATGCTGTACATGATCATATTGAGCAATGTACGCCCAATTCATCTCATTCCTGATGTGCCATTCTGCCCTTGTCAAAGGACTAGAGAGAGTCCCGCCTCCTCTTTGGCCCAAAGGTTTCCTCGATCTCGATCCTCAAACACCCACTCTACTAGCTTTCTACAAACGGGATGGTTGATACTTAAAGCTCATGACGCCTCAGCGAGGCATATCAAGCCACCACACTGAAAAATTCCATTTACCTTTAGCTTTTGGAAGGCAATATGCACATAGTTACTGCGATAAAGTTCGGGTTTTGAAGGGAAGCTTCAGCCCCCAGGGCATAAAGGCCAAGAACACCAATTTTGATTTCACTTCAGGCTCATGTTAACCAGCGTCAGGTTCGGTGAAGCTGACGTTGGCCGGTATTCTGCCTAGATACTGTTCTGTTGAAAAGTCGAATTAGCATGGCTATTCCTCCGCTTCGTAGGTCTCCCCGAATTCCAATGTTGGCTGTAACTGATCGATGGCACCCAAAATTCATTGGTTCAGTCTTGCGGCACGGAGATTCCTTTTTTCATGCTTGTGAGCAGAACATAAGGGTATTATCGTCGTTTCATGGAAAGCTTAAGACTAGGAAAAGCCGACGTGTGGCAGAATAGATCAGAATGCTTATATTATTCCGCCTTCTGACTCTATTTCTAAGTCTGTGCTTTGTTCTTTTGGATTGATAGTCTTTGTGATTGATGCTTGCATTGTGTTCTTTACCTTGAAAGAGGGCTGTTGCACTTTGCCATATTAAACGACTATATAGTTTAGCATACGGCTTCCCTTATATGATGTGCATCTAGGGATCCCTAATTTTGCTTCGATATCATGTATAGGATCTGCTGGATTACGAGTAAACACTGGTACGCAGTGCATAAAGGAGCCATCAGAAGGGAATTACTCAGTGTCACTGCGTGCCCCCTCCCCTTTTTCGTCTTCAGGCGATCGAGATTGCTTTGACTGACACTGGCAGCATAACATTGGCGCCAGTGGCAGTGACTCGCAACAGTCCACTAGCGCCAAACCAGATAATAAATGCTCCTAGTCCTCTCTGTTTTCACTTTCTTCCTTTCTTCCTTCTCCATCCTTTTCTCATCATCAAGACATTTCTTCCCCTCTACCATATCAGTTCTTGATCTCTACCGAAGACAACTCAACCTTTTCCTACCTCAAGCATCTTACAATTTGATTCCAAAGCAACCGTCTAAAGCGTCAACAACACCTGTTACCTGCTCAGGTACTCGCAGCAATCTTGGTACGGACTTCCATAAAGACAGCAACGTCGGGGGACACTACTAACTTGCAAAGTATCTAAACATTGTTGTCATCCAACTTGTCCATCTCTTCTTTTCAGGCTCCATCGAAAGTGGACACCGACCCAATGGAAAACGACGAAATTTCCGAAGCTCGCTACGCCGAGATCAAGGAGGCTGCTGGTGACCCTTTCAAAGGTAAGAGTCTTTCCCTGGCATTTCGCCTACCCTTGTTCATCTCATCACTTCAGTTCCTCCATCTGTCTACATGCAAAAACTCCGAGAAGCGACTGCTCGCGATAACAGCTTGAAGGCGTTCCTGAACAGGGCTTCCCAGGTCGACACCACCCCGCTTCAGTCACCTCTTGAATGGCTTCGGAAGCTCTCCATCGCGGACTTCACAGATGTCAGGGCTATCTGCGGCCAGAGGACTGATTTGGTCACTGATAACATTGAGCATTTCAATCTGGTCGCCAATGATGAAGACACCTTTACTGTTGGACCAGCGTTTGATGATCTGAGCTTCGACGAAATGGAAGGCCGTGTTCACCCAGTGCTCCTTTCTCTTGAGAGCTCAGCCCTTCTTGGAGCTGGCGACTCTCTTCCTTCTCTGGTCCTCCCTGTTGGGCAGCTGCTGAAGAAGCGCACTGGAGACAGTATCCCGTACCGGTCCATAACTGACTATGTCCTCGTTGTCGATGCTGTTGCGCCTGGGCATCCTGTCTGGCTGATCTATGATCGCAATGCAGAGGATGACTTAGGTGAACGAGAAATCGTCGATCCAAATGATCAACCCTTGATCTTCAAAGGAATTGGATACAATTTTGACGCCGCCCATATCTTCCCAAGCGTTGATGACTGGATCCAGTCCTATGGAAATGTCAACATTGACCAGTTTGAGGAGTCTATCAAGGCGACTTGTACCACAGGTGCTGTGCAAGCCAAGTTGATTCTCATATCCGAGGCTGAAGTGCTTTTGCGCCAGTAAATCATCTTCATGGACAGCTACTTGGGACATCGCGGGTTGATGGGCCATGGAGGGGATGAATCAGGGACTTGTGTTTTTCTTTTTGGACGCAGACGCGGTCTTTTGTATGACACGGTCGTCATCTCGGGCAGGAATTATAAGCTTAGTGAGGTCTCAACGGAATGGTATGATACAACCATAGTTGCGAATACAATGATCCGCCCTTAGTCTCGTGCTCATTTACTAACGTGAAGTTTATACTCTTGACTGCTTTGGCCTCACCATCGATGAGAATGATCCCGATGCTCTCTAGGCCAATTCCCTTCATCAAATGGTCTGGTCTTGTTGAATATATCCCAGAGAGGAATGAAGCGCCAGCAAGAGTGTTTTCGTGAGTGTTCTCGTGAGTGGATAGTTTTCCTTGTCAGCCAAGTCAAGTCTGAGCTGTCCCCCGACAGCGATTGGCTTGTTCGCAGGAAGCTGGAAGGCCTGGTTCAGATCTCTGCCCGAGAGAGGTTGCTTTAGTTGCTCAGGTTACTCGCAAGCTCACAAGAGAATATTGTCAATTCCATCGATCCTTCAGGTGACTTTGGCAAACGGTAGCTCTTTTGTCCCCGTCTCTTTTACGGAATTCCGGTTATAGGGTTTGGCGATCAGGGAGTTGCCGCGGATGGATTCTCCCAACCAAGACGGCCTTGGTCTGGAAAATATGGAGGTGATCCGTGTGAGAACTGTATGTGCTTCACTTGCCTTCACTATATACCTGTTAAGATGGAACAGCTGTAGTTCAAATACAACGTTATCCCAGCTCGAAGTTCTCTAAGTCCTTTCTGCTGATTTCAGCTCTACCATATCTCTCAACTACAAATAACACATGTAGCTAACAACTTAGCTCATGCGGCACGACTGACGTCTCTTAACAAAGCTCGTGACTGATTTCATCCATTAGAAGCCCATGTCAGCATCTACTTCCTTCTTCAATTGGCTCAAGTCCCCGTTGCACTACTGGCACCACCAGCAGACCTGCCATCCGCTGTTTCACAGCACATGTAGCTAACTCCAAGTCAATGGCCAACATTGGGTACGGGAGACCCAGGGCAGCTCAAAAGGGTTTTATCGAGCTCTTGCTTTCACTGTTGGAATGTGTGCTTCATATAGAGTCACTGTACTAAGGCCAGTTGAATAAGCGGTGATCGAGAAGGCAAACTCCATGTTGGGTAGCTTTTCCTGGCTTCCAAGCGTTCAGTTCATGATTTGCTTTGGATATATTATCAGATGCGAATAAAATCTTGCTATCAAAACGTTCCCAACAGCAATCTGTGTTAAAGAGTGTCCTGCTACTGACCTCAAGGCGAACGAAATGCCTATCTCACCCATAACAAACCTAGTTTCTGGCTCTTCACCACTATTACTCAAACTGAACTGGCTCGACTCGATCGATATTCCTCTTCGTGAAAGGTTCACAAATCACATAGACCTTCTTCTTCGCCACCCTCAATCCCTCTCCATTGTAAGCAACCTTGCGCGCATAGACATTTAGCTCTCTATGAGAGATGACTCCCGATGGTGGCCTCAGATGGACCATCATGACATTCGGGCATTTCTGGCCGTGCTCGCGCAACAGCTTGGCACGAGCGATCGCATCAGCACGATCTTGATATCCGGGTATGAATGGTGCGCGCGAGCCTGGGTGATCAAAGATCTCCTCCAGACCTTCTCGAACGTCCTCAAGAAGGTCTTCGTATATTGCTCCAGGCATGTCGATCTTGTCAGGGATTTGGAAATACTTGGGTGTAGCTCGACGGGGCGTGACGCTCTGTCTGTGCATCTCGACGTCACCGGTTGCGACCCAGCAAGGTGTTCCGATCTCTAAGTCCCATGCCATGATTGATGCTAGAGTTGTCTTGAGCTGGGAGGTTATACAATGGGTTGATGATGAATATGGATGAGCGTTGGGTGAGAAGTTTCTGTAGTTGCAGTCACAAAATTGGAGAATCTGTTCAAGAGGTAATATGTAGCACCGAGTATATGTGGTGACGCGCAGAGAATAAAAGAAATCCAGTTCCCGAGAGATTGCCGGGCATCACTCGATACTTATGCGCAATTACAAGCTGTTACGTCGAATTATGGAGCCACCTCCGCGCTGCGCTCTCCATCGATCCCGTAGACTTTTGGCTAATACAAGAAGAGTACCAGATCACACGATCAATGCAGGTTTACGTTTTGGCATACTAAAGTTCTGCGAGTGTCACCCAACATTATCCGGAGGATACCGGGTGCGTGAACAGAGGGTGAAGCCGAGGAAGTATGTAACCCCAAATCTAGCAATCGTTGCACAGGCTGGAAATTGAGCATGCTTGATTTGTTAGGCTTGTGTGATGGTGTGAAGGTTGTTTACTTCCAATAGCTCGAGCCTCTTCAGTTTTGATGATCATGGAGAGGAATGTGTAATTTACATCGCGATTGACATTTCTGGCCGGGGACTTACCCCAGAGTAACGGCTATAACTCAGCCGAGTGCTCATATCAGGAGACGAACGCGGAGAACTGCGGGGTATCTCAACACCACTCCCCCAAGATTAGAGTCTGGAAGAGTCCAAAGAACAAGTTCGGTGGCACGTGAAGTGTCATATCATATTCGTTACCGTTTTCTGCTTCTTCCTAATTCGGCGATTGCCAGCTCGCTCGTGATGCACCCACTGCGAAATGATCGAGCTCCTTCTTTGCTTCCTCGAAACTCATTCTGCGAGGGTTTAGCTAAGAGCCTCAGAGCCGACATAGGGTTGAGAGGAGCAGAGCTTTAAACGAGAGGTCGGCTCCAAATTCTCGCTGGTTAGTCAAGTCAAAGTGTACAAATCATGCGAGTAATCCAGTCTGGAGAAGATATCGTTGGTGACGCGAGATCCCTTCAGTCTATCAGACCCAGCTAACCTGCCCAAAAACGATCTCCGCATCACCAGTAGCAGATTCACCAGCGCAAGGTGGCAATCAAGTAGAGAGCGCTCTATCAAGTCTTTACACTCACTATGACTGCTTTCCATCTGGGGTTGTCACTTTTCTGATTTGAAACCATCATTGCCAGGAATTAAAGTCTCGAGATAAGGCACTGGGGAAGTGTTCACCATTCCGGAAGACGGCCGCGGGCTTCATAAATCGGAACAGTACAATGGCTGCTTTAGAAAAATAGGAGAGATTAGCAGATATTATATTTCACAGTCAACATAGTGCAAATATTTGCCTGGGTGCAGTGCAGACTAAATTTGACTCTGCAGGCTACTCTTCAATACCAGAGTTCTTGAGTGTTACGTGTCATTGACCAGTGGTGACACCCTCACGTTTTTTTTCCTTTTGGAAGCGATGCCGATTACCTAACCCTCACGTGACCACTACCATGTGTCAATAATCTCTTGTCCTCGATGTCAAATTCTCCTTTCTTTCTTCTTTCTTCTTTCTTCTTTCTTTATCCTCACCTCTGCTGCGCCGCTGTTGGCCGTGATTCACGCACACCTGCTTGGAATCGTAAGCAGCTGCCGCCTTTGACGCAAACGCGCTTGGAATCATTGCTGCAACAGGGCCTTGACATCTCAAGTAACCACTTGAGAGACTCAGCTTGCACATTTGTCAATTCCGAACAGCTGTGTTCCGAATCGATCGGTATCCCACTCTCTTCGCCATTCCTACTTACGACGATTCTCAAGGGTTCAAAAAGAGGTACTCGGAATCATATCCGTTCCCCGTCATTCTTTCATACTCGACTAAAGGCTAATTTCCGAACTTGCAATCACTTCCCTCCACAACAATGGCTAGAGGATTAAGCAACGACTTTGGTTCCAACGACGTTGGTCATTTTCTGAGCCTGATGCGCATGTGTGACGAAAACAAACAGCCTTTACATAATCGCAGACTCTCCTTTCCAGCATGGATTGTAAGGTACTGCGACTACTCGCACACTAAATATGAACAAGCAGATGTCTGTGATTTGAGCTGTTCCGAACATGGCATTCAGAGAGAGATGGGTGTTCTAATTAACATAGTGTTCTCGGCCAGAGCAAAGGAATTCAATCAGCTATCTCAGTACTGCGCCTTCAAGAGTATCAAAGCACTCAGCTCATATGTTGATGTCATCGGCGAGTGCTGTCCCCCTCACCACCATACCTGTTCGCTGACGTTAACTTCTTCCTGCAGTTCCAGATATCATCCACCAGGCTGCTTTTGTTGCGCATGACTTCTTCCGTGTGCCACATCACTACTTCACGGACCATGGCAAAGACAATTTCTCGCGGGTTTAGAAGACCATGCGCGGACCGAGCCAGGCCGACCAAGACTTCCAAAACCTCATCGAACCACTCTACAAAGAATGCCGCGACAGTCAAATTCAAGGCCGACACACAATCTCCATTGAGATCGATTTTGTCGTGCCACTGAGAGTTCTGATCACCTACCACAGTAACGAAAAGGTTCGGGAGTTCATTGACAAAGTCGCAAAGCTTTGCACGAAGCCCACCTTCATCCCAGTGCTCAACCAAACCGTTTCTACACCTGGCCCACCAGGTAATACCTCGCCTTGTGCGTTTATCCTAGCACATGCTATTCAGATACTTCTCTTCGCTCCTCAGGATTGCGACCCCGATCGTGTCTACACCAGAGATCAAGACGCTTACGCTCATCGATTTCCAACCCCTGAAACGATTGGAGGTGGGACAACACCCGTCGTCGCTGGACTCTTCTCCATGGAAGACCTCCACCGCGCGATTCTCCTTTTTTACCACTTGCTCTTACGACGAAATGCATCGAAATGGATCACAAAGACTGCCCCGACGAGTTCGTCCAATGCGGAGTTTCCAGGATATCATCAACCTATCTCTCCACCAGTGGACCAGGGTGCACATCAAGATATAAATGAGCCACGTCTGAGCGAAGCCTCACCTGGTGCATCGGATGGGGCTCTACAAGCCAATGAAGTTGATGCTGTTGTGGTCAACAACGAACCCGACGATTCCGGCAATGATAAAGACAGATCTGATCAGCCTGAGGAAGATGCCAACGAACCAGAAGGGGTTCTTGAAGATGAAAGTGCAGATGAGAACGAATCCGAAGCCCATCAGTCTCGCGAGGGTAACGGTGAAGCAAATCAAGCCGATGAGGAGGGGAATGAGAATGACCAAGCCAATGAAGATGAAGGTGCAGACGCGCCCGAAGGTCTGAACGAAATAGAAACCATTGAGGGACTCAAGACCATCACAATCAACACCTTGATTCTGGTAACTCTTGCAACCACACATCCATCCGAATGTCTCTCTTAGCGTCTGAGGGATTCAGGCAAGCCTCCGATCTCGTCAGATGACATTGGGGAAGAGCTTCGGTTCCTCCTTGAACACCATATGATGCCAGACTTTAGATCTGAGGTCTCGGCATCCACAAAGAATGATACACAAGTCCCGTTCGATCTTGGAGTATCTGAAATGAAGCATCTGATCAAGGGTCCATCTAGCGGTAAGTAACTTGGTTACCGCTCCAAGCAGCCCTGTTTGGAATTGGTTATTTGCGTCGCTCTTGAATACTAGCTAACCCATCGTAGGCCCAGCAGATTCGGAGATCAACCACCCGTCACCCTTGGTCCTCGTTGAAGAGTGTTGCTATCAGTGGGACATCCCTCACTACCCCGAGATCGACGACTTGGGCCACACGCAGCCACCAGGACAAGAGAACCATCCCACGTCAGAATCTCTAGAACACCGCAAGGCTATTTTGACTTCATTCGACTGGCGGAACAAGATCCTTCTCGAATTGGAAGAGCCCCCCTTTCTGGCTACTGTCCACAACGCAAGGTCTGCTATGAAAGACCCTCTTAATCCAGAAATCGAGGAATTCCAAATCGCGGGGTTTGGGACTGAAGAAGTAACTCCACTTGTCAACACGTATAAACTGCTTCGTGGAGACCAGACGTGTGGCCTACGCTTGCTCTTCGACCAGGCCATCGGGCAAAGGTCGAGACATGCGCCAACTACTAGGCTGGACTGCATTCGCTGGGTTTGCTACTACAATCCAATCATGACTCGGGCTCTGGAGGTGGCAAACAAGTACTGCGGAGACGACAAGGAACGGCTAGTTGTCTATGTTGAAGATTCATGGATTCAGTGGTAAGTACACACATTTAGCTCGATCGGGCAGTCCTTCTTCGAACTCCGTGAATCCTCCAACGTTACTGACCTTTTCAAGCATTGTTGTGGCTTTGTTCGTCGTCGCCGGCTTCAATGTTGGCAGTATCCGGTCTTCAGATACTGCTGAGGAGCAAGCCAAGATCATTGAGCAATGGAAGAACAAAACATCTGGCTTGGAGATCCTCGTTGCCAACCTGGATACCAAGGCCATGGATGTCAACGTGCATACAGACTGTACCAAAGGACTGCTGTTGAACTGGACGCTTGAACCAGAGCGCATGCTCAAGATCATTAACAACATGGGGAGCACGGGGCAGAAGGAAAGGTCCGTCCTTCACATAGTCAAGGTGGCCGGTTCCTACCACGATGTTATCGAGAGGGTCTGCTGCACGAGGTGGGCGATGCAACTTTCCCAAGAAATCAAACTCCCAGAATGGATGACAGGCGTCATCCGCGAGATCTGCATCTTTGAGCTGATCAAGTCAACTTGGCACCAGGAATTCAACCGCTACGCGTGGGTGGTGGCACATGACCTGAAAGGCCATGACTTTGAGTATCATAATCCTCAATGGCGTCAACTTGGCCACGTCTTCTCAATCGTGGCGAAACTGGTGCTTCATCATCCTGAGGACAAGGAGTTCTGGGCCGAGAGCATGCCTATCCTCGTTGAGCTTTGTTTTCACTTCAATGATGCATTCGATGTGTCGGATTTTCTTGGGACCCGGCTGTGCCTGACACCCAAGGAGATGAGAAAGTCGTTTCTCCCGATGTTCAAAGGGATTAAAAGCGCGCGGGCAGCGATCGATGATGAACAGGCTTCTGAGCGACGAGAGATGCTGCAACGTGGCCTTGAGGCTAGAGCTGAATATCGCGAGACAGTCACTCACCGTGGTGAGAAGCGCAAAGCTGGCGATGGTGGTGGGGGCGGCGCGAAGAAGCAGAAGACAAGCGCTGCTTAGAATAACTCAGTGAAGCAAGCTGGATGCGGCTTTGGACGGTACGCATGAGATTGAGAAAGACTTTAACGCGCGATCACGAATGGGGATTTCACAAAAGCCCTTAGCAGAGAACTCAAAAGTCGAAAAGTAACTGATTTTAGATGAATGAAATGAGAAAATCCCGATATCTGATGGTCTACTAGTGAGTGAAGTTGAGTTGAGCTGGTCCATTGAGCGTTTTGTGAGTGAGAACCCGTTCCAGTGGACGGTAGTGCTGATCCGCTGAACATAGCCGCTGTGCCGTGATTGTCGGATGTGAACATGCACAGGATGCACATGCGATTGGTTTGTCACTTATACCGAATACCACCTCGTCCAAACCTTGGGATACAATACGTCTCCAGCATCCCTTCCATTACTGATATCAATTCTTTAAGCAAAATAAGAAAGTCAGGCATTTATATAATCCCCATTCTCAACCTCAAGCCAAGACCCGTAATCTCAAGCCGGCCCGCACTAACAATTTCCCAAGTCCGAACATCCGCGTCTTTCCGCCCTCCCTCACCTCTCACACATCCGGCTTCCGCACTCTTCACCGAAAAAAGACAATTCACCGACATGCAACCCTCAGAACCAGAGCGCTACATCCGCAGCCGCATCGCCAACGCCTGCGACGGCTGCAAATCCCGCAAAGTCAAGTGCGACGGCAAATTACCATGCAGCTACTGCACGCGTCGCCAGAAGCCGCACGACTGCCACTATTCTCCCCAGCGGCGACGCAAAGCGCATTCTGTGCGCTCGCCGCAGACTTCGGAGAGGGCGCAGTCGACGAGACATAATACGCCTTCGACACCTGCTGCTGAACCTGTGGTGCAGATTGATAGGGATAATGGGGGGCAGATTGATGCGGAGGATGAGACGGAGGTTCCGAGGGAGGCGAGGCTGGTGTGTGATGCGCAGGGAAAGTTGATATTCGTCGGTGATTGTGCGCCTCTTTCGTTTTTTCAGAGCGTGAGACAACTCGTCACCACGAGAGTTGGACAGAATGCTTTTGCGCCGCAGTCAAGTCGATATTCAGTTCTTGAAAACGCAACGGCGCATCAGTCGAGACGAATACCGGGTGATAACCGCATCCCAATCGTTCACCCAGACGACATTCCCCTCGCAGTATCGAATTACTTATCCATTGCCACCGGCCTTGTAGATCTCTTCGACAACCGACGCCTCCAAGATGATCTCATCCTCTGGGCGAACATGGACCCGAAGCAAGACGACGCTGCAACGATTGTCAACTTTCTCGTACTCGCCATTGGGATGAAGATTAATGATGAGGAGCGAGCGCAGGATTACTTTGAGTATGCGCGCGATAAAGCGTACTCCAACCTGACCGGCAATCTCAGCGTCTCGACGGTCCAAATGTTTACGCTTATTACACTCTACATGCTGTGTGCTTGCCAGATCAACGGGGCGTTTCTCTTCTTTGGAACAGCGGTACGCGCAGCTTACTCTATCGGCATTCACAGAACAGAAGTCAACGCGCGTTTTGGGCCTGATATCCACAGACAGCGCGATCGGCTATGGAAGAGCATCCGTGTCGTTGATCTGTTTCTCAGTTCTTCTATGGGCAGACCACCTGCTACATCAGACGTCGACTGTACAGTTCCATATCAAAGTCCTGATGAGAACGTTGAAGAACCAGTGGATCTACTTAACGCATCGGTGCAGATATTCTTGGTCCTCGAGGGTGTAGTCACAGAGATTTACTCACGCCGAAAAGTCTCGCTGCAACTTACAGAGGGGATATCACTCCAACTACGAGATTGGTCTTCCCGGTGGCTGAAGCAACTTAAGGATATAGTTGCGAACCCGGAGGCTCAGGATAGAGCGCAGGCGAGTGGTGCTTGTCAGATATTGGCGACGTATTACTATGCTGTCATGTTGGTGTCGAGACCGTTTCTCATGTATGAGCTTTGTCGACGACTATCGGATGGCTCGGTTAACTCGAATGGACGATCTGCTTTGACGAGTGGGAAGTCGAAACTTGCTGATGCTTGTATTGATGCAGCGAGTTTGATGGTTGATCCGATATTGGATCTCATTCAGAAGGGTATTCTTGTTGGACATGTTCCCATTCTTGTGTAAGTCTCCTTTGATGTCACTTACGAACATTATTTCTAACTGCTACAGATCATGGCTATTTGCCAGCTCTCTTGTTCTCGGCGTCGGCCTCCTTGGTGGTTTCGGGCGTGTCCTCGAGAAATACACTCGCATGGCCATCCACGCTCTAGACCACTGCTCCAAACACGACACGCACGCAGGGCAATACTCACTTATCGCCCAATCCCTTCTAACGACAGCCCTCGAGTATCTCGAAAAGCGCGAGCTTGCCGAGCGTCAACGACGAACCGAAAACTCAAGCCAGCTCTTCGGTCTCATACCATCCGACACGATGGACTCATCACCAACCTTCACAGGCCAATCAATAACGACACCATCCTCTCGAGGTCGCGAATCACTAGACAGGACATTCTTGCAACATAACGGGTTACAAAACGTCGGATCGCCGTTATTCGGCGACTTGGACTCAGCGTTCCTGGGACTAAGTGAGAGTATGATGCAGACCCCCGATCCGAGCTACTGGGGCGGACCGCTAGGCAATGAAGCTGACTCAGGGTCGGCTCTGAACTTGTTTGCGCTGTTGGATGCGGGCGGTGGTATTGATCTTACGCATCATCTGTGAAACGTCAACGACGAATCGGTTGGTGCGGAAGTTCGGAGGTGTCAGATCAGGCGGGTATGTTCCTGATATCAGATCCGACGAGGCTTGCGCGTCGAGGTGTAAGATAAGAAGATGGCTGGTCCTCGGGTATGGAATGCCATGTCTAGCCGAGTGAGACGATGATATGCGGGTTGTAATGTGATAGATCACTGCGGTAAGGTTAGGGTTTTGAAAGAGGCTTCAGCCTCCAGGGCACAAAGGTGAAGGACACCATACGGGGCAAAATATTCGTCGCCCTCACTATCGCCTAAGAGTGATAGATCACATGGCTCGATGCCTGGAAAACGCCATCATGCAATTTCAATGATGTACAGTCTGCGGTTGAGAAAGTGAATCAACAAGCTGAGATATGAAGAGAATTTGCAGCACTGGATGATTGCGCACAACTGTCGCAATCAAACCCCCGAATAGATATCACTAGACTCTCAAAACATAACCAAAAATCATTCTTCATTAACACATTATCTATCTTTTATCTAAGGCAAAGCCGTCCTCAAAATCTGCATAAACTTCCAAACATCCTCAAACCTCGTGTACAGCGGCACAGGCGCCACGCGAATAACACCCGGCTTCCTCTTATCACAAATCACAGCATTCTCCTCCAACGCCGCACTAACATTATCCAACAACCCATCCTTCAACAACACACTAAGCTGCGTGCCCCTCTGCAGCGGATCCCGCGGTGTGATGATACGGAACAGCTCAGCGTCTGAACTCTCAGCCAGGATCTGATCGAGCAAGTACTCCGCGTACGCTGTCAGCACCAAAGCTTTAGAGCGAAGATCATGCATGGTTGTCTTGTTGAACACGGATAGCGCGCCGGAGAGACTGGCGAGGTCGATGGCGGAGGGGTTGGAGAGCTGGAAGCCGCCTGCGCCGGAGGTGGGGATGAAGTTGTTGTCCATGTTGAAGCGCACGCTCTTGTCGCCGCCGTACCAGCCCATCAGACGGGGACGGTATGTAGCCTTGTTGGTGGCGTCGTTGAGCTCGACCTTTCCGTGGCGCTCGTGGACGTAAGCACCTGCGATGGAACCGGGACCTGCGTTGATGTACTTGTACGTGCACCAGCATGCGAAATCAACGTTCCAGTCGTGGAGCTTGAGCTCGACGTTTCCAGCGGCGTGGGCGAGATCCCAACCGACTACTATACCCTTTGCTTGCGCGTAGGCTGTGATGCGGGGAATGTCGAAGAGTTGGCCAGAGTAGTACTGAATACCAGGGAGTAAGAGAAGAGCAGTGTCCTCAGCGTGCTCGTCGATAGTAGAAAGAATCAAATCAGTTGTGATGATGTGATCCTCATTAGGATGAATCTTAACCATGCTCTTCTCAGGATCAAGACCGTGCCAAACGACCTGACTCTCGATAGCATAGTGATCACTAGGAAAAGGCTTCCACTCCAGAATGACCTTGTGTTTCTTCTCATTCGGCTTGTAAAAGCTCGCCATGAGGAGATGCAGGTTCGCTGTGAGTGTGTTCATGATGACAATCTCATGCGGAGAAGCTCCGACGAGGTCTGCAGACTTGATGGCGCAGTCCTCCGCGAGGTCCTGCCATGCTGGAAGCGGTGAATTGTCGAGAGCGCTGAAGTGCCCGTTTACTCCGATGGAAGCCCATGTCTCGAGCTGGGCGTTGAGGTATTCTCGGACAGCTTTTGGTTGAGCGCCGAGAGAGTTGCCGACGAAGTAGAGACATTGTTGATCATCGGCTGCTGAGCCGTTGCCATTGGTATGGCCGTTGCTGTGACCATTGGCTGCGCCAGCTGAAATAATTAGTCCAGATCTTTATGAGAGTGTGAATGTACTCACGAATTGAACCGTCGAGGGCTTTCTTCTTGAGGGACTTCTTGGTCGGCAGGACAAACTCATCCCGAAGATGGCTTAGCTTATCCTGCGAGTCCAAATGGCGGGCAAAGTCGAGAGAGTTGGCGTCGCTGGGGAACTTGGCGGGAGCACCGCTCCTCAGACGCTCGACGAATCCAGACAGTTCCATTTTAAGCAATTGTGATAGAATGTGATGTGATGTAATGAACTGATGTGGTAGAACTCGTATGATCCGTCTGTGAGTGGGATTGCGAAATCACTTTATGTTCCGTGAAGCCTCCACCAAAATTTTAGCGGAAGCACGGAAGTTTAGCGTCCATCCGTACATCCGCACCCCGACATCCGCATGGTGGACGTCATTATCCATTTTAGATATAGCGAGGGGTAGCGATTGGTCACGCGGACACAACACGGATCGGATGACACTGGCACGGAGATCGGAGACGGAGATGAAGTATACGGAAGACGGAAGTGAGAAAACAAGAAATAACCTATGGGAATTACAATTGTATTTTAGACTGATGCTTTTCTAACAATTGAGATTATACATCTTCTCTACCTATTCCATCAAGCTTCTCTGCATTGAATTAAGCTCATCATGTCGCCACACGCTGTTACGTATCAACTTCCGCGCATCAAGCTCACGGCCGAACTAAAAGAGTTCGCCGTGACGAGCAACGCTTTCTTGCCTGAGCACAGTCCCCTCAAACAATTACCCGATTCCTACTATGAGCCATGGGAGCTTGTTATTCAGCACCTCCCCGCGTTGATCAAGTACTTTGATATAAGACGGGCTGTTGATACGCTTCCTGTGCTGTCGACGGAGAGATTACGCTCTGAGGCGGAGTGGAGGAGGGCGTATTCTATCTTGGCGTTCTTGACGCATGCTTATGTTTGGGGCGGAGAGAAGCCTGCGCAGGTAAGCCAGCTACTCACTCATGCTTTCGTGTAGTGGATGTTAACAGTGTTGTTTAGGTTCTTCCCCCGCAAATAACCGTTCCCTTCCTCGCTGTCTCACAACATCTCGAACTCCCTCCCGTCCTCTCATACGCCGCCGCAAACCTATGGAACTTCTCCTCCTCCAGCAACGACTTTACTGATCTCGACCATCTCGACACTCTCCACACCTTCACCGGCACAGAATCAGAAAAATGGTTCCTCCTCATCAGCGTAGCAATGGAAGCTCGCGCAGGTACCATCATCCCCAAAATGATGGAAGCCCTCGAAGCAGTAAAGACACGCGACTACGACGTTATAATCTCTGCTCTCGAACAATTAAAATCGTGCATTGATAGTGTTGGCGTTTTGCTAGAGCGCATGTATGAGAAGTGCGATCCTATGACGTTCTACTACAAGATTCGTCCGTTTTTGGCGGGGAGCAAGAACATGGAGGCAGCGGGTCTGCCCAAGGGTGTTTTCTACGATGAAGGTGATGGAAAAGGCGAGTGGAGGCATCTCCGCGGTGGGAGTAACGGCCAAAGCTCCCTTATCCAATTCTTCGATGTCGTTCTGGGCGTAGAGCACATAACCAGCGGTAACAACACCGAAAAAGCGGGTGAACGAAGCTATCACGACATAGTAAAAGACTACATGCCCGGTCCTCACCGGCGCTTTCTGACGCATGTAGCTCGCAAGGGTAGTATCCGCGAGCTAGCATCGCAAACACCCAGCACGCCAGCGCAAGAACGTCTCCAAGCTGCTTTCACGGCTGCGACTGAGGCGCTCACGGTGTTTAGGAACAAGCATATTCAGATAGTGACGCGGTATATTATTCTGCCGGCGAGGAGCGGGAGGAAGGATGGACCGCAGAATCTGGCGAGTAGTTCGTCGAAGAAGAATGGGGAGGAGTTGACGGGGACGGGGGGCACGACGCTGGTGCCGTTTTTGAAGCAGTCGAGGGATGAGACTAGTGAGGCTGGACGGTTGGAGTAATTAATGGTGATGGTTTGGGAATTATGATAGAGCATAGCGATAGATGAGCGCAAAGCGCGTTTCTTTGACGAATACATGTATGAACATCGACTCACTACTATGCAATCGCGATTGATACAGGTCTGAAGTGAACAAGTCCACTCGGATGAACAGAACGACTCACTGACAGCACTGAAAGAGCCTCACTTCTTTGAAATCTCTTCTTCTAGAAAAATTCCATGCGCCAAGGCCATAGAATTGTCTTCCGCGTATAGCCAAACTCCTCTTGGCATCCATGACTCTCCAACACAAAGACAAACGATGATCACAAAACTATTACCAACCTTGGGGTAACTGTCACCCTCTTATTACCGCGTTTCCAACACCATGTCCCTGGGATTAGGGTTTATCATTACCCGACTCTCTCACACCGATAATTCCCGTTGTTGAGCCCCATCCAAACCGTCGAAAAGTCTGATCCTCGGAACCTTAGCTTAACTCCATATGGAGCTATATTTCCCCAATGACAAAAACCCCCCACGCATTTTCCCCACGGGCAGGAATTTAAATGCTGCTGCCTTGCGAGTCAGTCGGTTTTCAGTAGTGATTCCGGGCCATTTACCGTAGACATGCGCATTCGGGCCTTTTTTTGGCTGTTGTCGGGGTTTGCACGGGCTTTGGGTTGGCGAGTTCCCCTCACTTGACTGTAGCTTTTTTGCGGAGTCTCCGCATTCTCTCCAACGTTGCAGTGTTTGGAGGCGTGGAGAGGACAGAATTGCGAGATGGGCTACAGATGTTGGAGCAGTCACTACGACGCCCTATCAATTCTTGAGTCTTTAATACTAGCTGTACTACTAACCAACATATTTTTGGACTAATATATATCTTCTTTACATTATTTACCGGTTCTGCAGAATTATCGCTGTCCCTTCAATCTCATCCTCTATCATCCTATTCTGTCCCCCTTCCGTCTCTTCTCCAAAAAGCAAAGATCTACACTCGCACTCCACCATCACAAACCATTGGGTCCTTGCGCATCCAGTGTGACACTCAATTTGCAACCAGAAAATCCTGCCTCAAGCGAGGGCGACTGTCAACCTCTGGGGAACCCGTGATAGTCGCCTAATCAGGCTTAACCCACGCGGATAAACCCTTACCTCTTCCCCATATTCTCCATACTCTCAGCACTCACTCTTCTCCGCGCTACACCACACTCGCTGCTCAATGATGTAACCCGTGTCACCACAGCCGGTATTTTGCCAGCCGTTCATTTTCTTAAAAAGGGTTCATCATGCCCAGATAGGTCAGTCTCCTCCCCTCTCTAGGTGTTGTCGCTCGTGTGAGACTGGTAGCTCACTGTATTTCCTCCCTTCCAGCTACACCCACCAAGTCTCGTCAACCATGGCAGACCACGCAAAGCCAGACGACCACGTCGCCTCGGCCAAGCTCAGCGTCGAGTCGCACCCCGAATCCCGTGCCGCAGCCGCCTTCGCGATGGACTCGCAGCACCGCCAGGCCGTCGAGAAGAGCATGAAGCGCAAGCTCGACACGCGCTGCGCGCTCTTCGTGCTCATCTACATCATGAACTACCTCGACCGCAACAACATGGCCGCCGCGCGCCTCAAGGGCCTACAAGAAGACCTGAACCTCAGC
Source organism: Fusarium pseudonygamai (assembly GCA_013186785.1). Taxonomy (NCBI): domain Eukaryota; kingdom Fungi; phylum Ascomycota; class Sordariomycetes; order Hypocreales; family Nectriaceae; genus Fusarium; species Fusarium pseudonygamai. The sequence continues at coordinate 83,005 of JAAQRH010000096.1, forward strand.
TACAACCAGTACGCGACATGCCTGTCCATCCTGTACGTCGGGTACATCCTCATGCAGGTGCCCTCCAACATGTTCATCAACCGCATCCAGCGCCCGTCGCTGTATATCTCTGCGGCCATGCTGCTGTGGGGTCTTATTTCCACGCTGTCGGGCAGTGTGCACAACTTTGCTGGCATGGTCTGCATTCGGTTCTTCCTTGGTTTCGTGGAAGCTGCTTTCTTGCCTGGTGCTCTGTTGATCCTGTCGAAATGGTACACGCGTCGGGAATTGACCAAGCGCAATGCCATCTTGTTCTGCGGCAACCTCATCTCCAACGCCTTCTCCGCGCTCGTCGGCGCCGGCGTGCTGTCCAACATGCAGGGCGTTCTGGGCCACGCAGCCTGGCGCTGGCTGTTCTGGATCGAGGGCGCAATAACAATGGGCATCGCCATCTCTGCTGCGTTTATTCTCCCCGATCTGCCGCATAACTCGCGGGGCTTCACGGAGGAGGAGCGACAGGTTGCGCAGTTGCGTATGATTGAGGACGTCGGCGAGGCAGATGAGGATTCGTCTGAGGAGAGCGCATTCTACGGTCTTAAGCTGGCGGTCAAGGATCTCAAGATCTACATCATGATGTTGACCTTTACTGCTTATGTCGTTGGTCTTTCGTTCAATGCTTTCTTCGTAAGTCAATTGATGCCAATCGCATGTACGTCGCTAACAATAGAATAGCCCAGTTTGACAGAGACGCTTGGCTTCGGATACGTGCCTACTCTTTTGATGAGCGCTCCTCCGTGGGTGTTCTCTTGTATCGTCTCGGTCATCAACGCCTGGCACTCGGACAGAACCCAAGAAAAGGTCAGTTCAATTCCCCATCACGTCGCACAACTATACTAACAACAAATCAGTTCTGGCACATCGTCGGCCCAATTGGCATCGGCACGACCGGCTTCATCATCAGCATGGCGACCGAGAACGTAGCAGCGCGCTACCTCGCCCTCTTCCTCCAAGCAGCATCCTACGCAGGCTTCATCGTTTTCTACTCGTGGATCAGCTCATCCTTCCCCCGACCACCCGCCAAGCGCGCCGTCGCCATCGCCATGATCAACGCCTTCAGCCAGCTCGGCAACGTCGCGGGCTCGTACGTCTGGGACCTCAAGGAGAACGGGTACCGCAAGAGCTACGGCATCGTGCTGTCCATGTTTGGCGTCACGGTGGTGGGGTGCTACATCTTCAGGCTGGTGCTCATCGACCTCAACAAGAAGCTCGAGAGGGGAGAGGCCGCTTGGGAGACGCGGCGGGATGTGGCTGCGCATACGGCGGCCGTCGAGGTCATGGACAGCCCCGACGAGGCTTTGAGGATGAAGCGGGATTTCCGATACCTCATTTAAAAGCGGCGACGTCTGGGCATGCGTGCATGCATCAAGGGTTATATTAGACTCAATGTACATAAGACACATTTTTGTATGATGCTCTGCATGTCCAATTGAATGTTGCTTGGGTGATATTCCCAACAAGTGGCTTCATGTATTCTGCAACCCCTCATTTCCAACATTTTCCATTCTCTGTCTCGTTGTGATAAGCATTACATGAACAATCTACATTCGCCAAATTGATGACTCTGCTATTAATGATACGCGATAAGCATTACTCAGTATTATCTATCCTTCTTGTCTTTGTTAAGTCAGCATTGGTGATGCTAACTCATCATCGCGATTTCAATCTAGGGTAGCTTTTCTCTGTCGGACCGGGTTCAATTTAATCGTCTGACACGGAACACGTTGACGCGTGCTCAGCCAATCCAACAAGGTACTGTCCTCTCAAGCTAAACCGGATGGGGAGCGGTGAAGCGGGGTGCTCGCTCTAAGCAAGGAAGAGGGAGGGAGAGAGGGGAGCTTGAGACGGGAGAATGACGCTCGGTTTATCCACTCTCAACTCCATCCGACTCTATTCTCGGTGGTATTTGGCAAGATATAAGATTCAATTATGGATCAATGATGAAAGAATCCGACTACTGATTCAGTTGCTGTTGCAATTGACCATCAGAGGGAGATAGAGGGGTTGGTATTCACCCCGCCTCGCTGTGCATGTACGTCCACGTCTCACCACTCAAAAAGTCTCAATACAAAGTCCAATTGGTTCACACAAGACAGTTCACATGGGTTCATGCGTCTGTCCCACCGAGACTCGTCCTCTGCCTAACTAAGCATGTACTCAACCCAACAGACTTTACCCCTCGACGCGTCTTTTCCAACACGGTTGCAGCGACAATGGAGGGGCTACAGCCCATTGAGAGTCTGATAGTGGATACTCTTCTCTTTGTAATCGCCGATGCCCCTCGTTTTCTGGTCTCTGTGTCTCTAGCTGCATGGTCTCTGTGCTTCCATGACATCACCGGACCCATACCCCTCCATCCATTACAGCTCAGCTCCTTGGGGCTTGCTGCTTTTATTTTCGACACCACGCCATGATCTGAGTAGACACTCGATGCCGTACAAATAGTCTAGCATCCTCCCATCCCATTTCCCCTCTCCCCCCTCCATCAATCTCTCTTCTATTTATTTTTTTATACCCAACACACTCATCACCGTCACAATGGTTCAGCAAATCCCCAAGGCCAACCACATCCTCGACCTCCTCAGCCTCAAGGGCAAGGTCGTCGTCGTCACCGGCGCCTCCGGACCCCGCGGCATGGGCATCGAGGCTGCCCGCGGTGCCGCTGAGATGGGCGCCGACGTCGCCATCACCTACGCTTCCCGCAAGGAGGGCGCCGAGAAGAACGTCGAGGAGCTCACCAAGGAGTACGGCGTCAAGGCCAAGGCCTACAAGCTCAACGCTGCCGACTACAACGACGTTGAGCGATTCGTCGGAGAGGTTGTCAAGGACTTTGGCAAGATTGACGGTTTCGTCGCCAAGTAAGTACCCCATTCTATACATACTGAGTCAAATGAACTCGTACTGACATCCTCAGCGCCGGTGCTACCGCCAACGCTGGTGTCATCGACGGCTCTGCTGCCGACTGGGACCACGTTATCCAGATCGACCTCAACGGCACCGCCTACTGCGCCAAGGCCGTCGGCGCCCTCTTCAAGAAGCAGGGCCACGGCTCCTTCGTCATCACCTCCTCCATGTCCGGCCACATCGCCAACTACCCCCAAGAGCAGACCTCTTACAACGTGGCCAAGGCCGGCTGCATCCACATGGCGCGATCTCTCGCCAACGAGTGGCGCGATTTCGCCCGTGTCAACAGCATCTCCCCCGGATACATCGACACTGGTCTCTCCGACTTCATCGACGCTGAGACCCAGGAGCTCTGGAGGAGCATGATCCCCATGGGCCGCAATGGTGATGCCAAGGAGCTCAAGGCTGCGTATGTGTACTTCTTGTCTGATGCCAGCACCTACACTACTGGCTCTGACCTTGTCATTGACGGTGGATACACTTGCCGATGAATGGCTCATATATCTTAATGATGTTGACGATACCAAACAAAATAAATAAATGAATATTTAATGAATGACACAATTGTCAATTCACTGTGGATCTGTTCCTGGCGTGTATGTGCTTGCAGTAGCGAGTAACGAACGGCCTTATCAGATGGCGCTAGAAAATTCACCGACTGAAGAACCCACTTGACACTTCACGATGCCTGCTAGTCTAGTCGATCACGGCTGTCATCTCGATGACTACATCTCGATTCATGCCAATCCCATTCTTCATATCTTACACCGAGTTATTACTACACTAATCTTACACTTGGGTATCTCCATCGCTTGTAAAACTGACCGTAGCATATGATTTACTGTCTTTTCTCCCACCTTTTGTCGATGATGTTGTCCCAACTCTTGTCGCCGATGAAGCCGTTGTACACGTATTCGCCGTCAAGAGTCCACCTTCATCATTCAGTTCAATGGCCTGCGAGTCCCCCACCGTGATAGTCGCAAGTGATCGATCGACGAATATTTTTCTGCTGTTTTGTCGCGGCTCGGTTCCCTTCCTTGCTCTGTATCGCGATATTATATGTCGCACCAGATGTCGAATGTGCGGCATGCAAGCGACCATGACGCCGACCGAAATTTCCACGTTTGACCAGATGAAGGCTGATTGTGCGTGTGCGACTGGGGAATATGTTAGCTCGTGCTGAACAATTGACTGTAAGTATTTACCCGTCAAGTCCTGAGATAGTAGAAACGCTACAAGTTCGCGGACACGAATCGCCGCGACAATTGTAAGACTACACTGTCAGCAATAAATCACATGCACCCATTGAAACACTTACAATATGCCAACACTGAACATGCTAATAACACCAAGCTTCTTTTTCAACTTCAACCCCATCCCCCAGAGCTGCGTCATGGGCAGAATAAGCATCCAGATATCCAGCACCAGATTTATCCCCGCAAGCGGCAGAGTGAAGTTGGTGAAGCCCGTCAGAATAAGATGACCCTTCTTCTGCTGCCATCCATTCCAGAACAGTGAAAACGGCTGGATCTGGAAGAAGACAAAGATGAAGAATGCAACCCAGATTAGAGCGTTGAAGACCATGGTGCACTTGACTACGATTCTGAACTTGTGGTCGGGGAAGATGCGGAGGAAGAAGCAAAGGATTGCTGCTTTGACGAGGACTAGGGCTGTTAAGTATAAAACTTCGATGACGATGAATAACTGAGGGAAGATATTAGCTTGGCCATTGCGAGTTACGGCGATAATGGCTCAGTCTAACCTTGAAGATCAGTATGATCTGTTTATCGGTTATATACCACATGTCAAGACCAAGTCCCAACGCAAGCACTGAAAGATTCAGGTCAACAATCTAGCTCTCAAGATAGGGTAACAAAAAGTACTTACTGACTTGCAGCACGATATAGTACGGAATCATAACTGCCTATTACCGTGAGCACTCGTCCAGCAGCGCAACGGTGGCTGACTTACAACCGATAAAGATATCAGGGTATCGTCAATCCCCCATGTAAGGCCAAGCCGGAATTTCGTTACTATCCTCAAGGCAAAGAAGACAAGTGCAAATGCAAAGACGACGGTACTGTTGACTCGATACGACGTTGTATTGTTGGTCGGGGGGATACCGCATACAGCCGACGAGTCTTTGATGAAGTCTTTCTACAAGTTAGCAACCCTGAACACCTGCTTCTTGGAACTACGCACCCATTGTCTGTCTCATAGAGCACTTCACCATCAAACAAACGTCCATCGCCTTGGCAAACGGCTTGCTGCTACACATTGCCTCCTGTCCCAACTCTGCATATTCCTTGTTGCTCAGAAGCTCGGTTAGGCACTCGATCTACTACCCGTCAGCGATAAATCACCCAAATACAGAGTCTGTAGCACTAACAGCACATTTCGGTGCATTGACGAGCATAGAATCAGGAGCCTGAGCCGTCACCGCATCGTACAGCAGGCATATCGTCCCCCAGATGAGAAACCGCCTGCTGAGCGCCATGGTAAAAAATTCAGTCACCGAAACACACAAAACGGAGAACAAAGACCGGGGAGGGAGGGTCGCATAGCGTTATAAGCATGCTGTGCAACCCCAGGGATACTTTGTGGCACTTCGGCAGTGGCTTGCATCTGATGCTGTGAATCGTAGCACAGGTACAACCATCCGATACGCCGGGTCTAGAGCTGATCGGGAATTCTGATGGGGAGCGTGCCGAATACCTGGTTGTGCTGAGACATTGACGTTGGTGGAGGTATCACGCTAGGGCTGAAGTTGAGAATGGGGTGCATTCCTGGGCGCCTCGGCCAGAAACCGTCATGACAGACTACAAGATCGCCACTAATTATCTTCTTCTTATAAGTCTCTAACCCTCAATTAAATGCATTGATTGTATCCTCTTGTCATATTTCTTCCTCGTCGTAGATGCGACAATCTTCAGCCTCACAAGCTAAAACCAATGTTTGCCCCAAGATTGTAACCATCCCACCTTCCCCAGGGCTGATCACTAAATATGATTGGTTCCCAACACAACGGAAAGCAGACCAAAGCAAAATTGGAATTCGGGTATCCCGCCACGATCTGACAATAGGCGATCTTATCCGCATTCTCTCTAGACACCAGCCACAGCTATTGTCACGACAAACAAGGCCCTTGGCTCAACGTCCTTGTGCGACGCTGGAATGGGGGACTAAGAGATGTTTGTCTACGCCCAGGAACTAAAAGCTATTGTCGACGCCACGGCGCGGGGGCGATGTGACGAGTCGTTTACCAGCAGAACGAGATATCTGGTAACTTAATCGTCGGGACCGACGGTTTCGATCTTGACGATTGGTTTACGGGGTTTGTTAATTGAGTGCTCAGATGCACAGACTTGTCCGAGAAACGTAAATCGTGGGTGATGCCCGTTGGAATCAGGCACGTATGGATAAGCAGACTCTTGGCATAGATTTGATCGATCTAGACCTCACCCAAACTTGTGCCGATAATTGGTTGGTTGATGTTGAGCACCCTAACTGTCAGTTCGTTTCAGACTTAGTTGGTGGCTGGTTACTCTTACTCAAGAAGCCACAAAATGAAGGGGAAGTTGGACTGTTGTAACGGGACAACGCTGGAGATCTGTGGCATATCAAATATATAGAGATAGATAGCAGCGAGCAAGGTGGTGGCACAGAATTGATCTAAAGGAAGGTTTTCGGACCTGGCAATCACTGTGGGAGTAACTCAATATCTATCTCGTTATGATGGCAGACTCCGTTTTAGCTTTAGCTATTTATAACAGACAGGAAATAATATACATATACTTACTCAAGATGCAAATGTTAGACCAAACATCATGTTTCAATGGTGGAGGCTGCAAACACGATGAGAAGACTGCCGGAGCCTACCCTAGACTTGCTCTCTTCCTACTAATCACACCCGAACTATCTTCATGACTGTTCTAGTCGAGCAGATGTAATGAACCAAAACTCATAGATCAGAGGCCGATCACATGGCTATTATATAGGAAAATACCTTATAGCTCTAATACGTGAAAAAAGACCGGTATGCATATGCACTCTTGGGAATCTCATACACGTCTCGTAGCTGTTGAGACCAGATCGACAGAGCCAGCGACATGCCTTCTCGCTGCTCAATCTCAGTCAAGAAATAAACAACAGAAGCTCTGTTGCTGAATTGCTTGAAAAGACTCACCAGTCATGATTACCATTTGCCCAGGTACAGTACTCCGAGGCTCTGAGTGACAGGTTCATCTAGCTTCGACAGCTTTATGCGCTACATGTCACTGAACTGTGTTTAATTGTGACTGCATCATCGCCTCAATCGCATTCACCCTTATCCCAATCTCACTCAATCTCACTACAAATGTCTCGGCAGTATTCTGGTCGACCGTAGAATCGAGGTTTTGTGAAGCTCTAATGAGATTGGTGAAGAAGTAGGTAAGAGAGCAATAAACTCATCAGTCATCCAAGCATGAGTTATCTCACACGGAACATAACAAAATCACATCATTCACCATAGGTCAGCTTGAGCTTTACACATCAGATCTCACGTCATAGTCTCGAGTGATGAGCAAACAAACCAAGTAATTTCAAGACCAAAAAGCTGGCTCGTATAGGCATATTTATGGTTCGGCCGAGTCATCAATGGCGCCTCGGCTTCTCACTATCCGCTTACCCACATTGGCAGTGGTGAGGACCGGAGGAATACGAGCGCTAACCTCAGCACAGTCAAGCCTCATTCGTCACTGAACGGTGGACCTACGCACATGAAACCACCCCCTGTCGATCGCAGTTCTCGAGTCTCCAGAACCAACGAGAAGAAGAATTTTGATTTCTCTGATGAAATGAAATGCAGGAACTTCTGCAATACGGGGAAGATGGTGTTGAGCAGAAAAGAAGGAGGGAGGAGAAGCGAAAAAAAAAAGGAGGTGGAGACGGGCAACTCAATTGGGAATGTCACATCAGCATCCTTGGGTCGCACGAGACATGGTCACACTGAGAAATACGGTTTTTTGGGTTGGACATCAAAGTTGTTTGCTATACGGCGGGACAAATCCCATTGATTGCCTTATTGTAATCTCGCCTGTGTAAAAATAGCCAGATTAAAATGTTAAAAAAGGTTACGAGCCTGGCATTGACAGCTCAAGCTTGGACATTGGACCTCGACAGCCTTACCTTGCCTCCAGCTGACGGCAAAGAAGCGCGGTATCTGAACATCCGAAGAACAAATTCAATTGAATTTTGGCTTTTCTCCCCTTTTGCGTAACCCGTATTGCCGATATCCTCGATCACACCAGAGATCTTCACTGCAGTCTGCAGCCCTCATTTAGCCTTAGACTCAAGACTTCGTATTTATGAATTTAGTTGCATAAAAACGAAGCAACTTGACGTCAACGATTGGATAAAAAAGCCTCATCGACAAACGAACATCCAAGATCTTGGATCCGACGCTCGATATCTTGGATTTTGAGCCGCTTGGACCGTTACAATAACGGTCCATTTTTATCCTTGATTTTTGGAATGCTAGAAACTGAGGATATACCCGATCGATTTGTCTTCGATTCCCGCATTCCTGTCGGGCAAAACGGTTTCGGCTCCGCTCGTCGCGTGGAGCCAAGCCCAACTTCTGTTCCTCGGCAGCAAACTCCGAACCTTAACAAGGAACATGGTACGATGTTGACAAGTGTTACCCTGAAGCTTAATAAGATTTCTGCTGTGAAATTCAATTCGGCGATGGCGTTATTTCTCGAAATGCCGCCCGCTAGAAGCAGTCAGAATTAATCTGCCGAATAGTTGCATCTAAACTGTGATAATTTCATTAAAACGTTCTACGCCAATGATTGCCGGCGTTTATGTACGGAGAGAGAGTTGTTCACAATTGAACAACTCACCTTACTTGAATGCAAGCGCCAGCCGAGTGATACTGTACGTGAATGCAGGAACAGGGATGCACAGACTCCAATGGGCTTTATCGGTAATAAGAAAATACCGTATTGGACGGTGAGAAGAGCGCCTCAATATCGACATGCACGGAGTACTTGATGGAAAAGGAGTTCTCAACAGCCAAGCAAGGTCATCGTGTAGTCGAGCAAGGATATCAATCGTAACTTTCCCGCCATTCTCTCGGCATCGTCTTGTCATCAAGCGACTATGATTACCAAACAAGGATTAAACGGAACTCGCCTCCAAATGCTACCTTGATCATCCAGTGTGGATTTTGTCTGATGCACCAACAGCATCAACAAAACACATCGTTTGGCTGACATACTCCAAGACAGCATCATCTCCACTGTATTCTCATGCAACAACCCCTTCACAACAATCCCTTTGTTCTGCTGGCCAACCTCGAGATTCAGTGCCAGGTTTTTAGTGGCAGAGTGGGGAGATAAGCAGCGATCTACAGGGAACCTTTTTCTCCCCCTCGTGTATGTAGGGGCGTCGGCCGTCAAGCACACCGTGTGCCAAGGGCAGTGATTTTGTATACGAGAGCCCCACGAATCAACCAGAAGACTGCGGACACTTGGCCAGGCAACATGGCAGGGGGTGCAGATCACCCAAAAAGTCCCCCCTCATCAGTGAATTGGCAGGTAAGGAGTCAAGGGAGTACCGGCACGGCAGACCACTGAGACAGCACTACAGCCCGCGTCAGATCATGACCAGTCCAAGTACTGAGCTAACGCAGGTCGTTGGTCAAACGTTAGGTTACCCCGCAGGCTGACTCCATTGAGACAAGTTGACTCGAAAATTTACGGGTAATACGGTTCCTGTGCCTGAAAGACAGTGCTAACCAAGCGGCGTGTTTTGATTAACTTTATCTAAAAAAAAACGGCGAAACGCTCTGGTAGCCTATCGGACCTTGAGCGGCTCAACCAGTCTAGCCAGTTACCAAACGTTTTTTTCCCTTGCTTGCACCGTGCACCAACCGTAATAGACGAACACGATGGGCGCTCCGTCACATCCGAACTTGTTCATACGGTCGCAGTCAACATCGTGATCTCGAGCATGGATGTGATTTTATTATGGATCCCTGTGAGCCGCCCGCATAGGGGGTTCCACCGTACAACTTTACCCAACCAACCTTTTCTTTCCTGCCGTTTATTACATCACGTTGCCGGGATGAACTATGGAGAAGGAGCCCGTATTTCCCTTCTGGCCCTGCGTAGTTGGGCCGATAGGAAACGAGGGAGCCAAGATGATAAGATCCTGGGGTGTTGTGTCAAGGGGGGGAAGACACCTTACCTTGCATCGAGTATAAGAGTCTTGAGCGTTTCCCCAAGAATTGTTTCCGTTTTTCTTCACCCACCTTTCGTTTAACCAAGCTTCACTCGTTTATAGCATTCGTTAAACCAAATCCATCAAGATGCGAGGTCTCGTTATTCTCAGTGCGGCTGTCAGCCTGGCCAATGCCGCTGTTG